>APFE030951761.1:0-24364 GCA_000404065.3 Pinus taeda | reverse complement strand
ATGGCTCATTCATGAACAAGATACTATAGGATATTACTTTTTCTATGGGTTTGTATGCTACAAGTGGAAGGAAATTTTGAGTTAGTGGCGTAGATCATTTGAAAATCCATGTGTTGTAAATTTAGCATGCTACATATGAGGGAATAAACCACCACCAATCATGTATCCATTTGGAAAATATAACAAAATATATATTTCATGGTTTTAATTATTGGAAGGAATATTTTTTTGTCCACATGTGCATATCCATTTATACTACAAATTCAAAGATCTCTCATTTCTATGTCATGGATCTGGGAATCCCAACATCATTAATAAATATTTTGAAAATTTTTTGGACAAGCTATTATAACCCACATATCTTGTTTCAAATTTGACAACCAATAACATTTCAAAATCTATTGGGAACTAGAAAAAACGTTGGAAATCATTATCTATATTCTATGATGTTGTAAAATGGTTGTAAGCACCAATTATTAATTAATTCTCGAGTGGATATATGTTCAAACATTTGTTGTTTAATTTTTAATTAAGATTATGTATAAAAGAGAGTGTCATCTTTGTTTTTTGGGAATGCTCAGGAAGAGAGGAATCCTACTTAACCTAGGATTATAAAAGTCATTATTCTATACAAATACTAGTCACATTCTTATTTATTTCGTATATGTGGTATAATTAGAGAGCATTGAATTTAATAGTGATGAAGGTCAATATCAACACCCTTTTGGGAGAGGGACAAGTAGATACCTAAGAGAATCTATCAAGCCATCTAATTCAAGGTTCATAGAAAATTTCATTCTATCACAATAATTTTCTATGGAGGTCAAACCAATCCAACCACTACCAAGAAGAGCAAGTGTTTCACATTGGTCATTGGAATGAGAAGAAATGTGATTTTTTGGATGACACAATGCTTAAGGCTTCGAAGAAAGACATTTATCTAGATTGGATCATTATATAATTTTTCATCCATCTCGATTCTTCTCGATTGGAAAAAGCAGAGGAATCAACTCAGAGGACCATTTTTATCGGTGGGACCCAGTTTGGAAAATTAGGGTCTAAAAACTTGCAGGAGCATTTTGAGGCATAAAATGGAATTTTGGGGTTAAATATTTCCATATTTAGTGCCACGCCTTCTTTTCCTATTTTACGCATAGATACCTTTCAACGGTGTAAGAATCACCTCAATTGGATTTCATATCTAGGCGTTATGTCACTTGGAAGTTCACCTTCTTGTTTTAGCCACCGTAATTCAAGAGGATGCAATGTCAACCCCATTATTTATGGAAAATGGGATAGCAAAATGATCATGGTGAAGAATAACTTAAAATAATCCATAGTGTAACTATGGTTAAGAATTGAGGGATTCAAACCTAACCACTAATTGGCTCTCAGGTTATGTTATATCTTGGCCAGTAGGAGGAAAAGGGGATCCATTCTTTTTGAATGGAACTGTAGTAGCCCACGAGCCACATGACCTACTTCTTTGTGTTCGCAACCATTTTCTCCTCAAAGAAAGAGAGTAGAGAGATCTCACCTTCCGTCTGGGTTTTCTCTCGAAAGAGTTTCTTTGGTTATATATGGTGTGAATCATGGTTTGAGAGTTTTTATTCCCTTGTTCTCTATATTCTGAATAACTATAATTTGCATTCATATACAATAACCAATAATTTACAGATCCAATAATCTAAAGAGAAATAAATCATCATAGTGTAGATTTTGGATTTTTATGTATAGTTTTATTGGACCTTTTCTGACAAACTATACATTTGAATACCCATGACAATTTATAGATCATAAATCCCTTTACTAGTAGGCGGATGATATCCACACCATTGTTCATTTATTTTTATATCTATTGTGTCTCTATTGCACCATTTGATATTCTTTGCAGTAAGTTATATCAAACTAGATAACCATTATAAATTTCAAAGGCCACAAGCCATAACAATTTTTAATCTTATTGCTCATAGACATAGATTTTTTTTTAGTCCACCTGATGGAGTGCAAAAGTATACTAATCAATTTTCACTTATTGAAATAAAAATTGAGATTTTAATTCTATATATCATGTACTCTATTACTAATATTAAAATAGAAGAAATCATTTCCATATAAATATATAGTTCAAAAATTTACATTAAATTTATGTTTTTATCCAAGTGTAGCTAGGAAGAAAAATTTGAAAAAAATATATTATTAGGACACATGGCAAGATGCAAGGATCATAAGTATACTTGGGAAGAAAAGCTAACAATGGTAAATATCACCTACGTGGGGGATTTTTTGAGCAAAATAAATCAATTTTCATCCTTTGAAAGATGTTAAGGTTCTATATTGTTAAAATGGAATCGCACTATGAACTAATAGAAATTGTTGTGTGCATAGAATTTTTCAATCCTGGTCTCCTATACTACAATTTGACCATTCAAGCGACTACAAATTGAAGTGACTATATGTCAAATCCTTCTATTTCTAGGTGTTTGATGCACAACCAAATAAAAACAACAAATATGAAAAGAATACTATTCACTAGATGGTGTTGTGCTCTAGAGATGCAATATTAAGGAATCCTGTAAAGTTATTGTTTTTCTTTCCTCATTTTTCGTGATTCAACTTCATATATTTTTTTAGTTCAAGATATGCATGTACATTTAATACATGGAAAATGATATCTTACATAGAGAAATATTTATTCGACATCATATTGTTTAATATAGTTATCCTCTTCGAGGGAGGTAGTTGCGGGAGGGGTGTTAATAAGCCCCGACAAAGAAATATAGATGAAATTTGTATGGGGGTTAGGAAAAATCACCAATAATCAAGAAGAAGAACTGACTTTGTGGCTAGGATCAAAAATAATGCTGGAAAGAAGAATTGATCATCTCATTGTATTGGGAGACTCAATGCTAGTTATTCATAAATTCCATAAAGCAAAATATATGGTCCAAAAATATTTGTCCCCCTAAGATGAGAGAATATGGAATCAAATCCAAAAATTTGAATCTATATCCTTCTACTATGTTAAAAGAGAAAATAATAATATTGCAAATGAACAAACCAATGTAAGGGTATGCCTTGATTAGGGCTCTCTTCTCCTAGACCAAGGTGTGTTATCATTCCAATATATTCCATGCTGACTAAGAGGATTAATGTTTTGATGGTTGGGGATATCTCCTTTATGACAAGACGACAACAGCAAGATTCGAGGCATTCCTCGATTTTAAATATCATTAAGGAAAATGACAGTTCGGTGGCTCATGGATTTGGAGAAAGAGATATAGAATCCCTCAAGGTGGTTAATTACTGGAGTGAGGACAAATGGTGTCATAACTCCTGTGCTTGTGCATTGGGATATCACACTCCTCAGGTTTGTATCTCATCTATTCGATTGAGGATTAAATGTGATCATACCAAGCATCAGGTGAGGGATATGTTACAGAGAACTGGTAATTGCAGTCAATTTTGGGAGTTTAGAAACATTCATTGATCTCTGATGGAAGTTCTGAAAGGCGTAGGGCTCTCCACTAGCTATAAACAGAAATTGTCGAGGCTGGAGCTGCATAGAATATTTGTCAATTTTCGTTTGCAAAGGAGCATGGTGTCGTTGAATGTTGAGGGCAGTGAAAGTTTGGAGCATGTAGAGTTCATGGGGGAGGAACACATTGGCAAGCTAGATAGGGTTGGGGATAAAAATATTCTGGAGGAAAATTCCCATTTCTCATTGGTTTCAAGGGAAATGGAAGCGTTGTGCAAGGATATGGAGTGCATTTTCCTTCTAGTGGAAATATTGTCCACCAAAGTCGATAATTTGACTCTGAAGGTTGATGGAATTGAGGTTGCAGTAGAGGAAACAATAGTGGGAGTTCTGAAGGAGGTATTGGGATTGCAAGATCCATCCTCTCCAAGAACAATTCTGTCAATTGAGCCTGAGGAGAAACTACTAGAAATTCAGATGTAGGCAAAGGAATAAAATGGGAATGAAGTTGCAGACGGACAACCAGGAATGGAGTTGCATTTGAGAAACTTTATTTGTTTAATGTTATGTCGAACAATATTATATAATGGCTCTTTTTGAAGAACATATAAGATAAATTTTGATAGAAGTATAGTAGGCTACAGGAATGGTAACAATATAACACTTCTTGAACAATTATGGAGCATGAAAGATGACATTATGTCTATGATTGTAAGGGTTCTAGCCCGTATACAATTATACTAATTAAACTTTAAATCTTTATATCAATCCTTGCCATCCTAAAGCGTAGGGCATACACATAAGCATAATGAAAAATGTTAAATAACATAAGTTCAAAAAAACAAACATGTAAAACTATAAAAGGTGCTTGTAAGTGTCAATGCTTGCCTTACATCATTACAGTTATACCAATGAAACTTTAAATCTTTATATCAATCCTTTCCATCCTAAAGTGTAGGGCATACACATAAGCATAATGAGAAATCTTATATAACATAAGTTCAAAAAAACAAACATCTAAAACTATAAAAGCTGCTTGTAAGTGTCAATGCTTGTCTTACATCATTACAATTACACTAATGAAACTTTAAATCTTTATATCAATCCTTGCCATCCTAAAGCATAAGGCATACACATAAGCATAATGAAAAATGTTATATAACATAAGTTAAAAAAACAAACATCTAAAACGATAAAAGCTGCTTGTAAGTGTCAATGCTTGATTTTCAGTATAACACAAAAGCTATTTTGAAAAACATGATAATTGTTGAGATTTTTAGTTTTAATAAATTGGGCAAATCTCATGTAGGTGACAACAATAGAATTTGTTGCTATATTAGCTCTATTTTGTTGGGAAAGAGTTAATGCATCATATATTTGTTGTGAGAGGGATTTATGAGTCAGTTGGATTCTCTTAGCTATAAAATATATGCCCGTACAGATATTGGGATGATGTATAGAGTGTAACGAAATAAATTATTGTAATCTCCTATTTGAATAATAAGATTACCAATGCGTCTATTTGGTGGACGTAGCCCAGATTGGTTGGGTGAACCACGTTAAATCATTGTGTCATTTGTGTATGATTTTTATACTGTATTTGTCTTTTAATTTCCGTTGCGCACCGTTTTACTCTAACAATTGGTATCAGAGTGTGTTGGAGCGGGTGCGTGTGTGCGACAGAGCTGCAGGTGGATTTTTTCCAAGATTCAGCGATTGGCGCGGTTTCGGGCGAAACAGTCGTGCCAATAATATCCAGTGAATGGATTGGTGCAGTTAATTGCTGGATAGGCACGCCAATTGGTGTGGATCCGAGCTTATTAGTCGCGCCAAAGCGCCAATATCCTGATTAGCGCGGATCCGACAGGAATAGTCGCACCAATTTCGGTACTCAGAGCGATTTTGCTTCTGGCGTGGTTTGTCTGCAGTTCAAGTAGGGCCAAGTCCCTTTCGGTGCGCCAACCGAGGATTGTGTTGGTAAAACTGCATTTTTTTGTTATTTTTTTTTATTATTTTATAATCTGTAGATTGTACAGCAGAGCGATTTTTTGATAAAGTAAAGGCAGTACAGTAAAAGGTGAAGGCATTCTTTGTTGAATATTAATTTGATTAATTAACAAGTTGGGATTGGAGATTGTTTTTTGGTTGATACAATATGGCAAAAACTCAAAGTGCTAGTTTTGAGATCGAGAAGTTCAGTGGCAAGAACAACTTCGAGATCTGGAAGGTGAAGATGTACGATCTGCTTGTGCAACAAGGCGTGGCAAAGGCGTTGATGGGAAAATCCAAACAGCCATATAACGTAACAGATGATGAGTGGGACGAAATGGATGAAAGAGCAGTGAGTGTTATTCGGCTGTGTTTGGCGGATGATGTTTTGTTTAATATCGTGTCGGGGAAAATAGATGCTGGTTTGTGGACGAAGCTTGAGAAGTTGTACATGAAAAAATCCTTAACCAATAGGATTCTCCTGAAGCGACAATTGTACAGTTTGCAAATGAAGGAAGGTACATCGATTACTGATCATTTGAATGCTTTTAATACTCTCCTAGTGCAATTAGAAAATATAGAAGTAAAATTTCAATCAGAAGATAAAGCTATTACTTTATTATGCTCGTTGCTCGAGTCATCGGATCATATTTTTACTTCTATAAGTCTTAGTTCATCAGAAATCCTTGAGTTTGATGATGTAGTTGCATCTTTATTATCTGAAAAAACAAGGAGAAGGTCGAATTTACAAACCTCTACATCAGAAGCAATGACAGTGAGAGGTCGTTCTAAAGAATGATGCTTTAGTAGGCAGAGCAACTCACATTCAAAGTCGAAAGGGAAGAAGAGTAAGGTAAAGTGTTGGTTTTGTGGCAAATCAGGACATTTTAAAGAAGGACTGCTAGAAGCGACAGCAAACTTCTAAAGAAGATTCTTCGACAGAGAAGAAAGAAGCAAATATGACAGATACAGGTTCGGCATCTGGTTTAGGTATGAGTGATGAAGTGTTATCAGTTAATTTGTCAAATCATGATCAACATTGGCTGTTAGATTCTGGTGCATCAAGCCACATGTGCATTCATAGAGAATGGTTTAAGACATATAAATCAATTAATGATGGAGTTGTGTACATGGGTAATGATGTCACATGTAATATTGTGGGAATTGGGAGTATACAGCTGCAAATGTTTGATGGGACAACAAAAAATTTCACTGATGTTAAACATGTACCAGAATTAAGGAAAAATCTAATTTCACTAGGAGCACTTGACTCAAATGGATATAAAACTATAATTCAAGGTGGAGTAATGAAAATTTACAAAGGTATTTTACTAGTAATGAAAGTTAAGAATGTAGGAAATCTGTTTCAGTTAGAAGGAAGAATAGGGTTAGATGAGGTGTCTACGGTGTCTGAACATGACAGTAGTTCTATTCGCTTATGGCATCAAAGGTTGGGCCATATGAGCGAAAGAGGGTTAAAGATTTTGGCTGATCGCAAGTTACTTCCTAATCTAAAGTCTGGAAAGTTAGATTTCTGTAAACATTGTCTGTTTGGAAAACAAAGTAAGCAAAAGTTTAAAACAGGCAAACATACTAGTAAAGGAATCCTTGATTCTATCCATTCAGATGTTTGGGGTCCAGCCCTTACAACCTCATACGGAGGCTCGTCATATTTTGTATCGTTTATTGATGATTTTTATAGGAAAGTGTGGGTCTACATGTTGAAAAGGAAGTCTGATGTTTTTACAGTTTTCAAGCAGTTTAGAGCTTTGGTAGAAAACATCACTGGTAGAACTATAAAATGTTTAAGAACTGACAATGGTGGTGAGTTTACTTCCAAGGATTTTGAAAATTATTGCAAGGATGCAGGGATCAAGAGACATAAGACCATTTTTTATACTCCTCAGCAAAATGGAGTTGTTGAACGCATGAATAGGACTCTTTTAGAGAGAGAAAGGAGTATGATGAGTAACGTCGGTTTGCAGAAGGAATTGTGGACAAAAGCGGTGGCTACAGTTTGTTATGTGATAAATCGATCACCATCAACGGCGATAGGATGCAAGATTCCTCAAGAGGTATGGAAAGGTCGCCCTTGTGATTATTCTAAACTCAGAGTGTTTGGTTGTGATGCATATGCTCTAGTGCCTAAACATCAGCGAACTAAATTAGATCTAAAGTCAAAATGGTATATCTTTGTTGGATATGGTGATGGAACAAAGGAATATAGATTGTTCGATCCTACTACCTGCAAAATCATCATTAACAAAGATGTAAAGTTTAATGAATCCTCTCTTGTACAGTTAGATGTAGATAATAAATTGAAACGGGATGATGTATCTGATTTTCAACACATCCAGTTTGAAAGCACTTCTAATGATAGTCTAGATGAACATAGTTCAGATACAAGTCATGAACAGGTTTCAGATTCAGATCATGAACAAGGTTCAAGTGTAGATCATGAACAGGTCTCAAATGCTGATCATGAAGAAGTTCCTACAGATGGTAGTCAGCCAATTGTGGAAGCACCAGAAACATCCTTAAGGATGCCTACAAGAATGAAACACCCTCCTAAAAGGTATGATGATTATGTTACTTCAGTTACATTTACCGCTAATGACGATGAACCTCTATGCTATCAGGAAGCTGTAGAAGGTTCGAAAAGTGACAAGTGGAAAGCAGCTATGAAGGACGAAATGATGACCTTAGGTAAGAATGGCACATGGGATCTGGTTGAACTTCCGAAAGACAAGAAAACTGTGGGATGTAAATGGGTTTTCAAATTGAAACGGGGTGTGAATGATACAGAGGACAGGTACAAAGCGAGGCTGGTCGCAAAAGGGTTTACTCATAAAGCAGGCATTGACTTTCATACGGTGTTTTCACTAGTGTCTAAAATAGTTTCAATTAGAATTGTGTTAGCATTAGTCGCTTTGCTTGATTTAGAATTGCAGCAACTAGATGTTAAGACTGCATTTTTACATGGAGATTTAGATGAGGAAATTTATATGGAACAACTGGAAGGGTTTGTTCAGCATCGCAATAAGAAATTTGTCTGGAGGCTCAAGAAATCATTGTATGGCCTGAAGCAGTCGCCTCGGCAATGGTACAAGAAGTTTGATTCTTTCATGTTGAGTCAAAAATATATAAGAAGTGAATATGATCATTGTGTTTATTTTAAGCAATTAAGTAATGGCATATTCATTATCTTAGTGTTGTATGTTGACGATATGCTTTTAGAAGGCAAAAGCATCGAAGAGATTAACAGGTTAAAGGCTCATATGGCAAGGACATTTGATATGAAAGATCTAGGAGCAGCAAGACAGATTTTGGCCATGGAGATTTTCAGAGACAAGAGCAATGGTAAGTTGTGGCTATCACAACAGAAGTATATTGCGAAGATACTCTTGAGATTTGGTATGAACAATGTGAAGCCTATGTCAGTCCCTTTAGCTTCCATTTTAAGCTTTCTTCTAGTTTATCTCCTAATACAGATGAAGAAAAGGAATATATGTCTCGAATTACATATGCCAATGTAGTAGGATGTTTGATGTATGCGATGGTTTGTACTAGACTAGATATTTCACATGCAGTTGGGGTTGTCAGCAGGTATATGGCAAATCCAGATAAAGAACACTGGTCAGCAGTGAAATGGGTGCTTCAGTATTTGAGAGGCACAAGCGATTATTGTATCACTTATAATAAAAGTAGTGAATTTGTTTGCGGATATGTTGATTCGGATTTTGCAGGTGATTTGGACAAGAGAAGGTCAACATCAGGGTATGTCTTTAGTCTTGCAGTTGCAGCTATTAGCTGGATGTCAAAGCTACAGAACATTGTCGCTTTATCCACTACTGAAGCAGAATAAATCGATGCTTCTCATGCTTGCAATGAAGCGATTTGGTTGAAAGGTTTGTTTGGTGAGTTTGGTAGGTTGCAAGACAACATCAAGTTATTTTGTGACAGTCAAAGTGCAATACATTTGGCTAAGAATCCGGCCTATCATAGTAAATCAAAGCATATACCAATCAAGTACCATTTTGTAAGACAGGGTATCACTGAAAAGGGAGTCTCTCTTGGAAAGGTGCATACAAAGGAGAACTGTGCAGACATGTTCACGAAACCAGTTTTATTAGAGAAGCTGCGTTGGTGTTTGGCTTCTCTTGGCTTGCAGAAAAGATAAAAATAATAAAGAAACAGGGTATCAAGCTAATTGTTGTCAAGGTGGAGATTGTTGAGATTTTTAGTTTTAATAAATTGGGCAAAAATCTCATGTAGGTGACAACAATAGGATTTGTTGCTATATTAGCTCTATTTTGTTGGGAAAGAGTTAATGCATCCTATATTTGTTGTGAGAGGATTTATGAGTCAGTTGGATTCTCTTAGCTATAAAATATATGCCCGTACAGATATTGGGATGATGTAGAGAGTGTGAGGAAATAAATTATTGTAATCTCCTATTTTAATAATAAGATTGCCGATGCCTCTGTTTGGTCAGATTGGTTGGATGAACCATGTTAAATCATTGTGTCATTTGTGTATGATTTTTATACTTTATTTGTCTTTTAATTTCCGCTACGCACCATTTTCCTCTAACAATAATTAAAAGAAAAAGAGTTAAAAAAATAAGTGTATATTTAAGAGTTGATATTAAAGTACTACAAATTTACAAATATAAATTTCCATTGAATGTAGAAATTTAATTTTTATTTTTTTTTAATTTGATTGTGAAGAGATATTCTTAGACTCCTAAATTTATTGTGAAGATATGTGTTAGGCTACTCCAGTTTTATTGTGAATACGTGTCTTAGGCTATTCTAGTTAGTGAAGACATGTGTAGGCTATTATGGCAATGTTATAGTGAGGTGAACGGCAATGTTACACTGAGGTGAATAGCAAATGTTGGTCAATAACCCGGGTTGAGCTGAATGTCAATATTGAAATGGACTTCGGTTGGCGTGGTGAAAATGAGAGAAACGTTTTACCAAACCTCGCTCGTCGTATGATGCCACAAGTTTACTTACCTCCTCGCTGCTGGTTTACTTACCTCCTCGTTCCTGGTCCATATCCATCTATACGACCACCTCCTCCTCCCATGTCATGGAATTATGAAGTCTTTCAATGTTTTCCCCACCTCACACCCATGACACCCATCTCCATTAAGACAGAGATGGACCATCCAGAAAGACCAGGACCAGACCCTTCTTACACCGAAAGACTGTTTTGGACTTGGTGCACCTGCCCAGAAGCCGCAATTAGATTTACTTTAGTGCTCATCTCGCTGCAATTAGATTTACCTTACTGCAATTAGGCTCCCCTCGTCTACTTTAATGCGTATCTCTGTGCAATTTAGGTAGCCTCATTTTTAGTATTATTATTATTATTATGGTTATGGCAATGGCCACCAGTGTGGTGTTGTGTTGGTTATGGAAATGGCCGCCGTTGTCGGTGTGTATTTTCTACTCCATCGGTTCAGCAACAAACTATACCCCACTGCCAGAGAGACTGAAGGGGCATTCTATTATTCTGCACGACTGAAGACAAGTGCCAATGGGCATGGGTATATATATGCAACCCAATTAGCCAAATCTTCAAAACTCATCGCTGAGCTTAGAGTTACATTCAGGTTGTTGTTTAAGTACAAGGATGAACATGTCGAGATCAAAGGCGTTGCTCTGCCCTTCCCCAGCTCATGTGAAGTACGTGCTAATTGTCATCCTGTTGATTATTATGATTCAGTACCCGGATATAGTAGCAGGAAAGCATGCGCAGACAACCAGGCATTACAAGTTCAACGTAAGTACCAAATTATTTTGCTTAATGCTTCTACTAATGTTAGCACAGTTCAACAGTTTTTCATAGCAGCTCGGATATAGTAGCAGGAAAGCATGCGCAGACAACCAGGCATTACAAGTTCAACGTAAGTACCAAATTATTTTGTTTAATGCTTCTACTAATGTTAGCACAGTTCAACAGTTTTTCATAGCAGCTCACCCATTTGTTACAGGGGTGGAACATTTGATAGAATTGTGAGCTACAATATTTCCAACTCCAATAACTCTTCCGCCATTATGATGCCAAGACTCCCATCCCTCAATGATACAACCTTCGCCGCGAACTTTAGTGCAAAACTTAGAAGCTTGGCTACTTCACAATTCCCAGCATTGGTTCCTCAAACTGTAGATAAGAAGTTTTTCTTTACAGTGGGCCTAGGACTTAATCCTTGTCCCACGGGGATGGGGAACGCCACATGCCAAGCACCCAACAACACCAGATTCACCGCCTCTGTCAACAAAATTTCTTTTGTTCTCCCAAGCACTGCTCTTCTTCAATCCCACTATTTCAAGCAGATGAAAGGAATCTATAAGACCAATTTTCCAGACAATCCTCCATTCCCATTCAATTACACAGGGACTCCACCCAATAATACTGCGACTGTGAATAGGACCAGAGTCAAAGTCCTTCCCTTCAACGCAACAGTTGAATTGATTCTTCAAGACACCAGCATTTTCAGCACAGATAGCCACCCTCTCCATCTCCATGGTTTCAATTTCTTCGTGGTGGGCCAAGGCGTTGGAAACTACAATGAATCAACCGATGCACCCAAATTTAACCTTATTGACCCTGTTGAAAGAAACACTATCGCAGTCCCAAAAGGAGGTTGGGCGGCTCTCAGATTCCGCGCCGACAATCCAGGTATTACATATCTCAATCCACTCTCATCTTATACAACATTCAACGTTCAATTACATTGAAATTTCAATATTGTCCATATCATCAAATCTACTTCAAATAATTCTATTATTAATGTCGTCTATTTGTATGTAGGTGTGTGGTTCATGCATTGCCACTTGGAAATTCACACATCGTGGGGACTAAAAATGGCATGGGTCGTGAAGGATGGAAAAGGTCCCCTTCAATCTCTCCCACCTCCCCCCTCTGACCTTCCCCCTTGTTGATCTCCTTCCTTCGATTGTCCCCCCACCACCACCACTCTCACTTTATTTCTTGCTTTTATTTTGGGCCTCCTCGATGTTTCAATTTTGCTTGTGTCAATTTTTTTTCTATTAATGGCTCAAACATTAAATAGATTACCAACCTTAGGAAGATCATGAGTCAACAACACCAAGCATCATCTTCCAACAATGAAGGAAGATCAATATCTACATGTTTACATACTTAGAAATGGTGTACTCATAGGGACTTAGTTCAAAAAGGGAAATCACTCCAAATACATTGGTTCCATTAAATTGTAGAGCACATGAGTGCTTAATCCAAATTTCTAATAAAAGTGTTTTGAGTTCTTTGATACACAATCTACCACTTGCCATAGTTTCATTATTAGTAGTTTATAGAGTGATTGCATTCAACATTTAAACACATTTGAATGTGTTTCATAATATATTTTCCTATAATTGTTAAGTGTTTCTAAAAATATACAAAGTGTTAATTATATGTTTTTACATTTAACATTTTTTCTAGTTTTCACCGAAACTTATAAACCACAAAGGTTCACAATGTGTTCCATAATCTACTCCCACATAGACACGGGGTTGAGAAGATATAACAGAGGGTTTCACATGATAAAAATCCAACTAGTTTCAAATTGACACACACACACACACACACACACACACACACACATATATATATATAGTCTCAACTTTGGTATATCCCTAGACAAAATATAAACAATGTCTCTCTAATACAATCTTACATGTTATATGATGGTATAGAAAATTGTAAGGAAAATGGTCTTCCATTGAGCTAGCACCCTTTAAAGAACTTGGGTAGAACGACAAGTAAATCAAATGCAAGGTTCATAGAAAGGCTCAATCCTGTCACCATAACATTTTATGGAGGCAAAACTAATATGACCACCACCAACAAGAATAAGTGTTGCACATCGGTCATTGGAATGGGAATAAATGTGATTAATGGGATTCCCAATGCGTAAGGATCCAATAATAGAAATCCCTTTTCTAGTAGGTGGATAAATTGCAAAGACTACAAGTCATAACAATTTTTATTTTTATTTTTATTTCTCGTGGACATATCTTTTCATTCAATCCACTTGATACAATGCATAAGTAGTCCAATCACCTTCTACATGCTAAAAGAAAGCTTAATATTTTAATTCTAAATAGTGTGTACTATATTTCTAATCTAATAATAGAACAACTCTTTTGGGTATCAATATGAAGCTCGAAAAATTACATTATTTATGGGTTATTTTGCCAAGTGTAGCTAAGAAGAAGAAATTAAAACACAATACTATTGGGACACATGGAAAGAAGTAGGGATCACATGTCTACTTGTGAAGAAAATATAACAATGGTAAGTATCATTTACAAGGCCATATTTCGAGCAAAATCAATCAAACTTCATCTTTGGAAAATATCTTAAGGTTCTATATTGTTAAAATAGAAACTCAACCCTCAATAAGTGATGAAAATTGTTAAGTTGGAGTACGTTAGGGGAAGAAGGAATGCCTAGTGGAGTAGCAAAATGAATTCAGATCACTTCTTCAACTAGTATGGAATTGAACCAACAACTATCTCGATATTTCCCCTAAATCAATCCTCTCTTCATTTTTTTGAAATTGATCAACCAACGTCTATGATCTAGTGCAACATACTTCGAGACGAAACAATTAATTTCCCATCCTATAGTATTATTGCGATGGATTGATGGATTAAATTATCTCCATATTGATTTGACATTCTTCCAAATATTTTGGCACTTTGAATTCAATTAGTATCATCTACAAAAATACAATGGGTTAACAATTCAACATAATGCACCTTTCTGATCCATCTTCTACAGAATGCACTTTCCCAGTGTTGTTCAACAGAATGCGCCCATGAGCACTCGCAACACAATCAAACTCAGTGCCAATACCATGTTGCTTGTTTTTCCATCAACCAAAAAAATATTATCGTGAATCAAACCATAGGATGAAACCACAATTGAAACCAAGTGCCAAAGCCAAGACTTCACAATAGAGTGGTGCAGAACATGTTGTGTCTTGGGCCATAACCATGCCATAACAATATATATTTTTATTTCTCGTAGACGTAGCTTCAATTAAATGCACCTAATGCAGCACATAAGTTGTCTAATCACCTTCCACTTGTTTAAATCAAAATTTGACATTTTAATTCTAAATAACATGTGCTACATTGCTAATCTAATAATACAATAAATCCTTTTAGTACAAATATGTAGTTCAAAAAATTACATTAAATATGGGTTTTTAGCACAAGTATAACTAGGAAGAAGAAAATTGAATAAAATACTATTAGAGCACATGGCAAGATGCAAGGATCATCAATATATAGCTTGATCATTGAAGTGACTACATGCCAAAATTTTCTAATTTTATGTTTAAATATCAGATATGACTCTCTTTCCCTAACTTAAATTCATATAATACTAATTTACTATTTTATTTTAATATACATTAATCTCAATTATAATTAATTTACCATATTTTTAATCAAAAAACATTTTTCTGTATATTTATTATATTCCTTATTTTATTAATTAACATTATATATTATAATTAAAATTATTTAACCTTAATCATTTTACTAAATTATTTAATTTTATTAATTTAATTTTCTACTTATTAAATTTATTTATATTAAAGGTATTTTATAAATTAATATTATATTACATTATTTTAATTAATTAATTTTTAGTCATATTATTATTTATCATTAATATATTATTTATAAAATACATTATATTATGATATTATTTATTATAAAATATTCTCATATATATATTAGTTTAATATTAAAATATATAATTAATTTTAGCAAGTCTCACTCGCACAACCGTTGAGGATGGGCCTCGTCAGCAAGGCAACCCAGGATCAAATCTCACTGCGGGTCATTATGCCTTGTGCTAGGGGAGACATGCTAAAAAATCAAGTTAACTAAGAGTTGGTGTGGCCCGGGCCTAAAAAATCCAATCAAGTAAGGGCTGGTGTGGCCCAGGCTGGGTGCGATCTGACAACTTAAATGCCCCTGGGTAGCAGCACGTCAAGCCACATGTCAAGCCTAGAGGATCACATACAACTTGAAATATATATATATAATCTTAATCCTTAGATTTATTTGTTTTTTCTTATTCATTTGATTATTAAGTTATTTTTAGGTTTTATTTATTTATATGTTTTTTAGCTAAACTTTTAGGTCTATGATTTCGTCATTTTGTTTTTATATATATATATATAATCGTTATGCTAAGGTTATTTATTTTTTTTCATATTCATTTGATTATTAAGTTATTTTTAGGTTTTAATTATTTATATGTTTTTTTACCAGACATTTTAGGTATCTGATGTCTTCCTTTTGTTTATTTATTATTTTGTTTGTCTTAACTTTCTTCAACCTTTGCATTGAAGATGGATCCACTTATGGATTCGAAATGTCGACAATTCTCGAATAAACTGTGGTGAATCTGAAATCTCCATCTACAACAATGAACCACAAAAGCCTAAAACCTACCATAATTCTAGGTAGTTTGACACACAACAAATTCAAAAGAACAAATTTGAAAGAAATACTATTCAATAAATGGTGTTTTTCATCATTTCTTCATAATTCAACTTCAAACTTTTTTATTTAAAAATAATCATGTATATGAAAAATAATAGCTTACCAAAAAAATTACTCTACATCATTTTTTAAATATAATAATATTCATCCGTTATATTTTATTCTCCACATTTAAGTCCATAAATATGAAAGTGCAAACTCCCGCAACAAACATCTATTGCATCTCATAATAGAAAATTGAATTTAACCACATTTCTATAAAATTTAGGGCATTTAAGAAAGCATATCCAAAGCATTGAGAAGACTTCTAATGTTTCATCGCAAAAATCATGAAATTTTGAATTAAGTAAAAGTACTATTGTCCTTAAAAATGTTTTAATTATTAATATAAAAATAAAATTGATTATGTTCAGAGGAGATAGCATTCAAATTTTGAAAAGTTTGAGGTGATTTGAAATAAATTAGCATTCAAGTAATTTTTAACACTATGACATGTTCCCTAAAAAAATTATATATGATTTATACGCATTTTCCTCGATTATGAATTAGACCAAGAAGAGAAAACAAAATTCAAGTGTGATGTAAAAAATAGAATAAAAATAAAGGTATGCATAAGGAAAAGTCAAAATAAAAAGTGAGTAGTCTATCCTTAAAAAAAAAAAAAAAAAACGAATTTTGGATTTGGATGGCCCAGGCAATGGGAACAAAAAGGATATGCCTACCAAAAAAATGTAATTATCAAAGTGAAAACCTACCAAATGTAAAAACCAAAGTGGGTGGGAAGTGCATTGAAAATGGAAATTGTAATATGGGTAGTTTGCATTTAAATATCATTAAAATAAATTGGGAAACTTTCTCACACAAAAAGTAGAATGAAAAGGTAAGTGGGTAGCCTACAAAGAAAAAATGTCCTACAAAACAACCTTGATTGGAATAGGGAATAGATAACTAAGATAAGTGAGACTACTCATCTCATTCTGGATATTAGATAACATGGGAGTGAGGGAATGAATGTTGTTAGCATGGAGGATAATATTGTAAATGAATCCAGGAAAGTAGCCAAAATAGGATCCTATTTTAACCTCTATTGTAAAAGTAAATAGTTTTTAGAGGGATTTACTATCAATATTTGAACAAAACTTTTCCCTTCTAGAAAGAAAAATAAAATGGCTCGTTATTTAGATGCAATAAAAAGGAGGACCATATACAAATGATACTAATTGCATCTATGGAATGGAATTGATCACTATGGACTCCTATGGTGTGACCAAATAATATGTTAATATTACTTGTATTATTGGTTTATAAGGTATCTCACATATATTCAGACCAAAAATTTGTTCATGAGGCTTAATTCCTAGGAAGCATTGGAATATAGGAAAAAATTCAAGCTACTATTTGTTTCTAAGTATGAAGCTACAATTCAAGCATTATAATTATGATATGGTTATTGAGCACAGTGGAGTGAACACAAAATATGTATAATATGATATGAATTATCTATGGCAATGACTTTTTCGAAGGACCATAGGAAACAATTTTCAATTTTACGTTGAATATAAAAGAAATTTTACATCAATCCTATAATATTATATGTGGTATCTATTAGGGTTTTAAGGAACCTTTGTATTTAAAATTGTATGCAACACAAGAAAATCACTCCCTTGTGATTTCGGAAATCAATTGGAAGATAAGACAATAAATAAGGGTGTTTGGAACATCTAGAGGAACTTCCAAATAAGAAGGAAATCATTGACTACCAAGTGGAAGGAAGTTTGATCCAAGCGACATAAGAAAATAGTGCAAACCTCCCAAGAAACATTAGAAAATAGTGTGGACTTCCCATGAAATAGGGAGAGAATGGGGGCATAATAAGTATGGAGTTGTGTTTCATCACTGAGCTTCACTAGCTCAAAATAAAAATATTGATGGTAAAACAAAATTAAAATAACCCCATAAGTTTAATAAGGCATTTATTTGGTATTTTATTTAAAAATTTAATTAACATTAGGATTTCTCTTTGGATATATATATATTATATATAATATATATATATATATATATATATATATATATATATATATATATATATATATAAAATATGGCTCATTCATGAACAAGATACTATAGGATATTACTTTTTCTATGGGTTTGTATGCTACAAGTGGAAGGAAATTTTGAGTTAGTGGCGTAGATCATTTGAAAATCCATGTGTTGTAAATTTAGCATGCTACATATGAGGGAATAAACCACCACCAATCATGTATCCATTTGGAAAATATAACAAAATATATATTTCATGGTTTTAATTATTGGAAGGAATATTTTTTTGTCCACATGTGCATATCCATTTATACTACAAATTCAAAGATCTCTCATTTCTATGTCATGGATCTGGGAATCCCAACATCATTAATAAATATTTTGAAAATTTTTTGGACAAGCTATTATAACCCACATATCTTGTTTCAAATTTGACAACCAATAACATTTCAAAATCTATTGGGAACTAGAAAAAACGTTGGAAATCATTATCTATATTCTATGATGTTGTAAAATGGTTGTAAGCACCAATTATTAATTAATTCTCGAGTGGATATATGTTCAAACATTTGTTGTTTAATTTTTAATTAAGATTATGTATAAAAGAGAGTGTCATCTTTGTTTTTTGGGAATGCTCAGGAAGAGAGGAAGCCTACTTAACCTAGGATTATAAAAGTCATTATTCTATACAAATACTAGTCACATTCTTATTTATTTCGTATATGTGGTAGAATTAGAGAGCATTGAATTTAATAGTGATGAAGGTCAATATCAACACCCTTTTGGGAGAGGGACAAGTAGATACCTAAGAGAATCTATCAAACCATCTAATTCAAGGTTCATAGAAAATTTCATTCTATCACAATAATGTTTTATGGAGGTCAAACCAATCCAACCACTACCAAGAAGAGCAAGTGTTTCACATTGGTCATTGGAATGAGAAGAAATGTGATTTTTGGGATGCCACAATGCTTAAGGCTTCGAAGAAAGACATTTATCTAGATTGGATCATTATATAATTTTTCATCCATCTCGATTCTTCTCGATTGGAAAAAGCAGAGGAATCAACTTAGAGAACCATTTT
This sequence comes from Pinus taeda, assembly GCA_000404065.3. Lineage (NCBI taxonomy): Eukaryota > Viridiplantae > Streptophyta > Pinopsida > Pinales > Pinaceae > Pinus > Pinus taeda. The sequence goes on along the minus strand of APFE030951761.1, from coordinate 5,205 downwards.
TACCGGTGGGACCCAGTTTGGAAAATTAGGGTCTAAAAACTTGCAGGAGCATTTTGAGGCATAAAATGGAATTTTGGGGGTAAATATTTTCATATTTAGTGCCACACCTTCTTTTCCTATTTTACGCATAGATACCTTTCCAACGGTGTAAGAATCACCTCAATTGGATTTCGTATCTAGATGTTATGTCACTTGGAAGTTCACCTTCTTGTTTTAGCCACCATAATTCAAGAGGATGCAATGTCAACCCCATTATTTATGGAAAATGGGATAGCAAAATGATCATGGTGAAGAATAACTTAAAGTAATCCATAGTGTAACTATGGTTAAGAATTGAGGGAGTCAAACCTAACCACTAATTGGTTATCAGGTTATGTTATATCTTGGCCAGTAGGAGGAAAAGGGGATCCATTCTTTTTGAATCGAACTGTAGTAGCCCACGAGCCACATGACCTACTTCTTTGTGTTCGCAACCATTTTCTCCTCAAAGAAAGAGAGTAGAGAGATCTCACCTTCCGTCTAGGTTTTCTCTCGAAAGAGTTTCTTTGGTTATATATTGTGTGAATCATGGTTTGAGAGTTTTTATTCCCCTGTTCTCTATATTCTGAATAACTATAATTTGCATTCATATACAATAACCAATAATTTACAGATCCAATAATCTAAAGAGAAATAAATCATCATAGTATAGATCTTGGATTTTTATGTATAGTTTTATTGGACCTATTCTGACAAACTATACATTTGAATACCCATGACAATTTATAGATCATAAATCCCTTTACTAGTAGGCGGATGATATCCACACCATTATTCATTTATTTTTATATCTATTGTGTCTCTATTGCACCATTTGATATTCTTTGCAATAAGTTATATCAAACTAGATAACCATTATAAATTTCAAAGACCACAAGCCATAACAATTTTTAATTTTATTGCTCATAGACATAGATTTTTGTTTAGTCCACCTAATGGAGTGAAAAAGTATACTAATCAATTTTCACTTATTGAAATAAAAATTGAGATTTTAATTCTATATATCATGTACTCTATTACTAATATTAAAATAGAAGAAATCATTTCCATATAAATATATAGTTCAAAAATTTACATTAAATTTCTGTTTTTATCCAAGTGTAGCTAGGAAGAAAAATTTGAAAAAAATATATTATTAGGACACATGGCAAGATGCAAGGATCATAAGTATACTTGGGAAGAAAAGCTAACAATGGTAAATATCACCTACGTGGGGGATTTTTTGAGCAAAATAAATCAATTTTCATCCTTTGAAAGATGTTAAGGTTCTATATTGTTAAAATGGAATCGCACTATGAACTAATAGAAATTGTTGTGTGCATAGAATTTTTCAATCCTGGTCTCCTATACTACAATTTGACCATTCAAGCGACTACAAATTGAAGTGACTATATGTCAAATCCTTCTATTTCTAGGTGTTTGATGCACAACCAAATAAAAACAACAAATATGAAAGGAATACTATTCACTAGATGGTGTTGTGCTCTAGAGATGCAATATTAAGGAATCCTGTAAAGTTATTGTTTTTCTTTCCTCATTTTTCGTGATTCAACTTCATATATTTTTTTAGTTCAAGATATGCATGTACATTTAATACATGGAAAATGATATCTTACATAGAGAAATATTTATTCGACATCATATTGTTTAATATAGTTATCCTCTTCGAGGGAGGTAGTTGCGGGAGGGGTGTTAATAAGCCCCGACAAAGAAATATAGATGAAATTTGCATGGGGGTTAGGAAAAATCACCAATAATCAAGAAGAAGAACTGACTTTGTGGCTAGGATCAAAAATAATGCTGGAAAGAAGAATTGGTCATCTCATTGTATTGGGAGACTCAATGCTAGTTATTCATAAATTCCATTAAGCAAAATATATGGTCCAAAAATATTTGTCCCCCTTAGATGAGAGAATATGGAATCAAATCCAAAAATTTGAATCTATATCCTTCTACTATGTTAAAAGAGAAAATAATAATATTGCAAATGAACAAACCAATATAAGGGTATGCCTTGATTAGGGCTCTCTTCTCCTAGACCAAGGTGTGTTATCATTCCAATATATTCCATGCTGACTAAGAGGATTAATGTTTTGATGGTTGGGGATATCTCCTTTACTACAAGACGACAAGAGCAAGATTCGAGGCATTCCTCGATTTTAAATATCATTAAGGAAGATGACAGTTCGGTGGCTCATGGATTTGGAGAAAGAGATATAGAATCCCTCAAGGTGGTTAATTACTGGAGTGAGGACAAATGGTGTCATAACTCTTGTGCTTGTGCATTGGGATATCACACTCCTCAGGTTTGTATCTCATCTATTCGATTGAGGATTAAATGTGATCATACCAAGCATCAGGTGAGGGATATGTTACAGAGAACTGGTAATTGCAGTCAATTTTTGGAGTTTAGAAACATTCATTGATCTCTGATGGAAGTTCTGAAAGGCGTAGGGCTCTCCACTAGCTATAAACAGAAATTGTCGAGGCTGGAGCTGCATAGAATATTTGTCAATTTTTGTTTGCAAAGGAGCATGGTGTCGTTGAATGTTGAGGGCAGTGAAAGTTTGGAGCATGTAGAGTTCATGGGGGAGGAACACATTGGCAAGCTAGATAGGGTTGGGGATAAAAATATTCTGGAGGAAAATTCCCATTTCTCATTGGTTTCAAGGGAAATGGAAGCGTTGTGCAAGGATATGGAGTGCATTTTCCTTCTAGTGGAAATATTGTCCACCAAAGTCGATAATTTGACTCTGAAGGTTGATGGAATTGAGGTTGCAGTAGAGGCAACAATAGTGGGAGTTCTGAAGGAGGTATTGGGATTGCAAGATCCATCCTCTCCAAGAACAATTCTGTCAATTGAGCCTGAGGAGAAACTACTAGAAATTCAGATGTAGGCAAAGGAATAAAATGGGAATGAAGTTGCAGACGGACAACCAGGAATGGAGTTGCATTTGAGAAACTTTATTTGTTTAATGTTATGTCGAACAATATTATATAATGGCTCTTTTTGAAGAACATATAAGATAAATTTTGATAGAAGTATAGTAGGCTACAGGAATGGTAACAATATAACACTTTTTGAACAATTATGGAGCATGAAAGATGATATTATGTCTATGATTGTAAGGGTTCTAGCCCGTATACAATTATACTAATGAAACTTTAAATCTTTATATCAATCCTTGCCATCCTAAAGCGTAGGGCATACACATAAGCATAATGAAAAATGTTAAATAACATAAGTTCAAAAAAACAAACATGTAAAACTATAAAAGGTGCTTGTAAGTGTCAATGCTTGCCTTACATCATTACAATTATACCAATGAAACTTTAAATCTTTATATCAATCCTTGCCATCCTAAAGTGTAGGGCATGCACATAAGCATAATGAGAAATGTTATATAACATAAGTTCAAAAAAACAAACATCTAAAACTATAAAAGCTGCTTGTAAGTGTCAATGCTTGTCGTACATCATTACAATTACACTAATGAAACTTTAAATCTTTATATCAATCCTTGCCATCCTAAAGCATAACGCATACACATAAGCATAATGAAAAATGTTATATAACATAAGTTAAAAAAACAAACATCTAAAACGATAAAAGCTGCTTGTAAGTGTCAATGCTTGATTTTCAGTATAACACAAAAGCTATTTTGAAAAACATGATAATTGTTGAGATTTTCAGTTTTAATAAATTGGGCAAATCTCATGTAGGTGACAACAATAGAATTTGTTGCTATATTAGCTCTATTTTGTTGGGAAAGAGTTAATGCATCATATATTTGTTGTGAGAGGATTTATGAGTCAGTTGGATTCTCTTAGCTATAAAATATATGCCCGTACAGATATTGGGATGATGTATAGAGTGTAACGAAATAAATTATTGTAATCTCCTATTTGAATAATAAGATTACCAATGCGTCTATTTGGTGGACGTAGCCCAGATTGGTTGGGTGAACCACGTTAAATCATTGTGTCATTTGTGTATGATTTTTATACTGTATTTGTCTTTTAATTTCCGTTGCGCACCGTTTTACTCTAACAATTGGTATCAGAGCGTGTTGGAGCGGGTGCGTGTGTGCGACAGAGCTGCAGGTGGATTTTTTCCAAGATTCAGCGATTGGCGCGGTTTCGGGCGAAACAGTCGTGCCAATAATATCCAGTGAATGGATTGGCGCAGTTAATTGCTGGATAGGCACGCCAATTGGTGTGGATCCGAGCTTATTAGTCGCGCCAAAGCGCCAATATCCTGATTAGCGCGGATCCGACAGGAATAGTCGCACCAATTTCGGTACTCAGAGCGATTTTGCTTCTGGCGTGGTTTGTCTGCGGTTCAGGTAGGGCCAAGTCCCTTTCGGTGCGCCAACCGAGGACCGTGTTGGTAAAACTGCATTTTTTTGTTATTTTTTTTTATTATTTTATAATCTGTAGATTGTACAGCAGAGCGATTTTTTGATAAAGTAAAGGCAGTACAGTAAAAGGTGAAGGCATTCTTTGTTGAATATTAATTTGATTAATTAACAAGTTGGGATTGGAGATTGTTTTTTGGTTGATACAATATGGCAAAAACTCAAAGTGCTAGTTTTGAGATCGAGAAGTTCAGTGGCAAGAACAACTTCGAGATCTGGAAGGTGAAGATGTACGATCTGCTTGTGCAACAAGGCGTGGCAAAGGCGTTGATGGGAAAATCCAAACAGCCATATAACGTAACAGATGATGAGTGGGACGAAATGGATGAAAGAGCAGTGAGTGTTATTCGGTTGTGTTTGGCGGATGATGTTTTGTTTAATATCGTGTCGGAGAAAACAGATGCTGGTTTGTGGACGAAGCTTGAGAAGTTGTACATGACAAAATCCTTAACCAATAGGATTCTCCTGAAGCGACAATTGTACAGTTTGCAAATGAAGGAAGGTACATCGATTACTGATCATTTGAATGCTTTTAATACTCTCCTAGTGCAATTAGAAAATATAGAAGTAAAATTTCAATCAGAAGATAAAGCTATTACTTTATTATGCTCGTTGCTCGAGTCATCGAATCATATTGTTACTTCTATAAGTCTTAGTTCATCAGAAATCCTTGAGTTTGATGATGTAGTTGCATCTTTATTATCTGAAGAAACAAGGAGAAGGTCGAATTTAGAAACCTCTACATCAG
>APFE030951758.1:0-48541 GCA_000404065.3 Pinus taeda | reverse complement strand
AAATCATCATTTCAACCAATTTTTCAAAGAAAAGAAACCAAAAGTCAGAGCCAATTAAATTCAAAAAGTGTCAACACTCAAAACATTATAAAGTGGGTTTTGGGCAAATGAAAATTTAAAGGAAGCCTATAAAAGAACATCATTCTTCATTTGCAACTCATTTGCCTCTCACAAGCTAAGTCAAACCTTGCAAAGGCGATTTTATGAGTTCTTGAGCAAAGTGGGCAGTTTCAGAGGCGCGCTACGCGTTGGGGGCGCGCTACGCGTCAGGAAGATTTTCGCAATGTAATTTTACAAGGGCGCTACGCGTTGGGCAAGGCGTGCTACGCGTTGGGTTTTTCGCCCTGTAACTTGCCAGCAAGCACACAAAACCTCTCTTAGCTCAAGCAAAATACAAGTAAGCTCCTTTTCCATGGCTGTTTTGTTTTTTGCAAGATGAATGTGAAAGAAATATGACAAATATGCCATGAAAATTAAAAGCAAAAAACCCTAAGTTGGTGTGTAAATTTAAAGATCAAGTTTGCTAGGGTTTCAAAGTGATATGCTGCCCAAAGTTTTCCCATTTTGATCCTCCTTTTTTCCCCCATATTCACCGGCATTTCTCTTCAAATTTCCCATAAAATTCCATAATATCCCTTCACAAAATCCCAAACCCTACTTAATCCCAAAACCTACTTCACCCCAAAACCCTACAATATCATAATTTCCTATGTCCTTTCCCTTCCATAAATTCCTCGTTATTTTCATTTCCCCTAATTCCCTCATGTTTCCCTTTCCCTAACAATTCCCTTGTCTTTATGTCCCCTTGGTAACAGCATTTGAAAAAGTCAAACAACAATCAATTGTGTGCACAGTCAACATATACATTTCAGCCATCCTGTCTTCAAAACCATGTCAGAAACCGATTCAGATTATGAGTAGAGTTATGACAGTGATTCAACACCGGAGGAAGAAGTGCCTAGGAGGCATCACAAGGGTGGTAAAGGTGGTCGGCATGTTAGAGAGGACCCCACCTCTTTGGCTTATTTGCAAGCCTGCCCACTTGCAATGTCCTGCTTTCGGTACCAATCATGTTTTGAGTATTGTGAGAGGATCTCACAAATTCAACATCACAGAGAATTAGTCCGCTTGTTTGTCCTACATTTGCACAATGGTCATGTGAACCTTGCAGGAGTGGATTTCACACTCACTCGAGGTTGTTGCTCAAGTCACCGGGATACCAAATGTTGGGGAAGAATGGACCAAGCGCAAGCTACTAGACAAATTTCATTATCAACCATACATCAAACCCGGATGCATGAGGCACCTTACTGTTGTTTTTCCTTTGAGATTCCTAAGGGAGGAGTATGCACCCTTGATGAGGCTTATTATGCGCTATTTTACTTGTGAGGGCAGATTTTCACGTTTATATTCATACCATATCCGTTTGTTGATGCATTTTACCTGGGTACGAATGACGAACATTCCATTTTTCATGTGCCGGAATATAGAAAAGATGGTGCCCGTAGTGCAAAGGAAGAACCCCGCACAACAACTCAAAAGTATATATCATTATGCACTGATCAAGATCATAGTGATGCATCAATTGGCACAACAAGGTATTCCATGGGAGGATTTCATTTCTTGCGACTTCTTCACGGTGCCACACCCACCTCCTGAGATTGTCCATGATGAGGGAGGGCCTTCACAGCAGTTTGACATTCATGAGGGGCCTTCACAGCAGTTTGACATTAATGAGACCGAGCATGTTGATGCTCCAGCATATGTAACATATCAGAAAGGCCCCAGAGCCTTATTTGCAGCTGCACGACGAGTACTATCTCCACCCGGGGTGGAAGGAGTCTCGTTGACTTCATCGGCACAGCGAGTATTATCTCCACATCATGTGGAAGGGGTCTCGCCATCTTCTTCAGCACAGGTACAGGTTCAGGACAGGGGCAAGAGGCCCATGATTGATGAGGGTCCTTCAAGAGGTCAGGACACAGATGTCATTGATATTGATGCTAGCTCTCATGCCTCAGAGCTCAAGGAGATCATCCGAGAGTAAAGGGCCGAGAATGAGTCGTTGCACAAGAAATTGCAGATGGCAAAATGGGAGATTAACTACTTAGAGCAGCGCAACAAACAATTGGAAGATGAGCATGAGCTTTATGAGCAGCGGAAGATTCGTGAAGACTGGGAATTGGCCCATAGGAGACCCGGTGATTTGACACCTATCGATCGGGAATCTATGCTCATTCGGGTGAATACTCATTTAGAAAAGTTGATAGCCAAGGCAAACAGGGACAAATATATGCTCCGCCACATGAAAAATCATTATTGGGCCCGCATGCATGTGTGCAATGCAAAAATGAAGGTACTCAAGAGATGATTGGCCAAGGCACTAAAACGGAGGAAAAGGCCCGATCCACTTCAGATTTTGGCTGAAGCCACCTTGAAGTAGCATGGCACTCAATGATACACCCTCAGCTCAAAATTTAGACAATTTGGAGCAATTTTGGTCATTTTTGAAATTTTTTGTCAAAAACAGGTTTTTGCCCTCAACGCGTAGCGCGCCGCGCGCTACCCTTAAATTGGGGAGGTCCATTTCATGAAAACTCAGCATTTTCGGAATTTTCATGGCAAAATACACTTGCTTAGCCACTGCCAAGAAGTTTCATGGAGATTTGAGCCCCCAAAAGGTCAAAAAACAAGCAAAAAATGAACTTCTGTCACTTTTTGGACACACAGAAAGCAGTGTTGGGAGATTGCAATTTTGGAGGGGCAAATGGCCACCAAATTGAGAAATTCCACTTGGGCTGGAGAGTAGACATCCAAAACTTTCCAACAAGCCCACTTGTGCCTCATTTGGATGCCGGGAAGTGCCTCAAAAGTGGCCTGAAAGGCGCGCTACGCATTGGGAAAATTTGCCAGTTTTGCACCTTCAGCCCAAGAAAACGCAGCATTGACTAGTTTTGACTTTTTGGTGGGATTTTTCATCCTCTTTGATGTAATTAATGTAATTTCATGTTGACATGACAATTTTTTACCTATTCTAAAAGATTCATTCATAAAATGGCAAAAAATTAATGAATGAATTGGTTTCCAAGCTTATAGAGGCAAGTTGTTTTGATTGCCTAGTTTGTAGTGCTCAGTTTAGAATTGGTTGAAACAGCTCCTAGAAGGAGGAGCTCGAACCCTAGAGGTTAGGGAATGGTTTGGCTTGGTCTATATATGTAATTTTTCATTTAGTAGCAGAGGTTGGACTCTTGGGATAGTTTTGAGACTATATTGTACATATTTTATCAGCAATTTGGCAAAGGAAGACCAGGGTTTTGCAGCACTACTTGGGATCCATGTGGCTTTATCTCTTGATGGTGTGTTTCTTTCAGTTCTTGTAAGTTATGTTTGTGCATCATTATCTCTATTGAATCTTCTCGAGCCTTCTTGATTACCTTTTGCCGAGTTTGACCTGGAGAGAGCCCTCTCCTGTCCTCGTAGGGCTAGCTACGAGGCTGACCGTGGTTTGATGTGGCCTTCAGTCTTGCCTTATTTCAGCCTAAGACAGATTTGCGCGCTAACATAGTGGCAACCATACTGGGGAAGAAATATCAAATGGTTTGCTTGTTGATGAGTTTGTTTCACAAATCTTAGACGAAGTCTGAAGTCACGCCAGGTAGCCTTCGAAACGCTCTTGCTATGCATAAGCGAAAGTGGATAAATGCTGCTTCAGTCGATCTCCAGTTAGCTTGCGAAACTTTGGCTTGCAGATCACCCGAGTACCTTTGATCGTTTTAGACCTTTGGATGATTGAGTCTAATAAACGATTGGCTGAATTAACTTCATTCTTTTGATCTCGTGATAAATACACTGGCTTCGAAAAGACATACAAGAGCTAATCCAGATGCGAATCCACCGCCCGTTTATGAAAATCCAAATCTGATTCGAAAATTCCTGCGTCAAGAAAGCTCGACGACTCCATTGGTTAAATCTCATTCATGTCCTGCACTTATTCAATACCTTGAAGACATTCCTTTTGACGCAAAGTTTGAATTGTCATTGTTCAAGACTAAGTTCGAAAACGCTCTCGATTCTATTGTTCCAAATCCTGACTTCGCTACAGCTCTTGAATTTGAAAGGCATAATAAATTAATTGACAATTTTATCTTGAGACACCTTCAGACCACCGTCCAAGCAGCCAATCTTTCTGGGTTTTTGGAATCCATATCTGCAAACATTGGATCCACCGTCACAGAATCTACCTCAAGGATTCCTATTGAACCGCCTTTCATTCCTACCATTCCTTTGCAGCCTATAATTACCTATTCTGAATCTACAGCTAATTCCCCTTCTTCATCTCACGTTACTTCTCCTCCGCATACACCTCCGCATACTCCCCATATAGTAGCTGCATCCACACCGCCATCAACACCGAGAGTAAATCCACCAAGAGCAATGGCTGCTCGCTTTGCACCTCTTGCTTTACCTCAGATATTGCATGATATGCCAGCGGATTACCAAAGCAAAATTCCTTTATTTGATGGCACTCCTCAAAGTGTTCCCGCTCAGCAGCACATAGATAAAATGACAACTTTTTATGATTTATATGAAATTGATGACAAAGATGTAACTATGCGATTGTTTGTGCAAACATTTGGAGGAGAAGTGAGAAATGGTTCAGAAGTTTGGGAGCCAGAAGTATACCTACCTTGGATAAGCTTTAGAAGCAGTTTCTTGATCATTGGGAACTTAGAAAGGATCTGCTCCAGATTAATGTCGAGTACAATAATATCAAGCGAAATCCCGGTGGGTCTGTCCAAGATTATATTATCAGGTTCAATACAGGTTATAATGCTATCCCTGATGATTTAAAACCATCTAGAAAATCGGCTCTTCTTAAATTCCCAGATGGCTTTGATCCGAAGATGGCTTACTCATTACGGGATAGAGATCCACCTAATTTAGAAGATATGCAAAAGATCGCTGTCAATGTTGAGGCAAATCTGAACGACAAGAGAGCACGTTTGAAGGCAAAGAAAGGAGTGACTATAAAGGAAGAATCTACATCATCAGAACCACCTTGGCTTCGCGAGATCTTCAAAAGACTCAACCTTGACAAATCAGAGCAGCAGATTCGTAATCCAAATTACCGTGGCCAGCAGCAACCTCAGTACAGAATCAAGCTGCGTGAACCAAGAATACAAGAGCCGGCAGCCTAGCAACCAATAAAAACTCCTCTTTTGCAGAATTTTGTAACCCAAGATTTGGATGAAGATGCTGATGCAGCAGGGGACCAAAATCACTTCTTTACTCCTGATGACCTGCCCATTTACATCACCGAAGAAGATGAGTATGGAGAAAGTTCAGGCGCTCAGCAAGACGAAGATTTTATCTTGGCTAATGATGCAGATTTAGATGATTACCAAAGAGGATATTTGAATGCCTTGTCCACTCAATAGAAGCAGTATTCATTGAGGAATCGAGATGTGCCTATCAATCCCATTCAGAAAAGGAAAGAATCTACAGCACCAAATATGGATTCACCGACACCACCGAAGAAAGGAAAAGAGACAATTGATCCTACAACTAGCAAGACACCAGCAGCAGAAAGAACAAATTAGCCCACTATAATCAAAGATAGAAGAGAGATTCCGGTCAAAGAAGTCAACAAAGTTGCAGCATTTAGTTTGGAAAATGAAATTTCCAAATTAAAAATATCTATTCCTTTGACTGAAATCATGAAACACAGCAGTTACCAAGGTCAAGTTTCCAAAATTCTGAACTTTGATCCCATGCTTGACACAGTGAACGTTGAAGATGATTAGCCCGAATTGATTTTTGGGCCAACATTGGATGGTCAGTCTCCTAAGCATGATGTTCCTCCATTTTATATCAGTTTGAGACTGCATGAATATGTCTTGCATAACGCCATGTTCGATTCGGGAGCTTCACATAACTTGATGCCAAAGGCAATCAAGGAGAAGCTGGGATTAGACATTACCAGATAATATCATGATTTATATTCATTTGATTCCAGCCGCGTGAGATGTATCGGGCTCATCAAAGATCTGGTTGTTAGCTTAGATCAAATCCCGGCGAAAAATGTCTTGATGGATGTGGTTGTGGCAGACATTCCTCCACGGTTCGGTATGCTACATTCGAGATCTTGGGGAGCTAAGTTGAAGGGTACTTTGTAGTTAGACTTCTCTTATGCCACAATTCCAGTCTTCGGTCAAATGAGAAAGCTATATCGCGAGCAAAAGATGAAATATATGATAAATAGTAAAGAGAAGTCGATCAATCATCCTGTAAATTATGTACATACTGATTTGGAGTCATTTGTTTTATTTGCTGATAGTTTTAATGATATAGATAGTCAGTTAGTTCAAGCAGAAGATATACCAGAGATCACCGAAAATTTCAGAGAAGTACTACAGAAGGAAAAAGGAGAAAAGCAAGCTGTCATGGAGCAAACAGCTGAAGAAAAGGGGCAACAAATAGAAAAATCAGAGTCAGTACAATTTCAACACTTGGAGGAGGATGAAGATGGTCTTTGGACCATGGATTTTGATGGCGCGGTAGGTAGTGATGGTGCTGGTATTGGTGTGTGGGTTCGAAGTCCTTTTTCTGCTCAAGGCAAAGTTCCAAGCAAGGTGAGAGTGTGTTCTTAGAAACTAGCATTTGATTGTTCAAATAATGAGGTAGAATATGAGGCTCTCATCGCTGGCCTAAAGATTCTTAAGAAACTGAAAGCTAAGAAGATTGCGGTCTATGGGGATTCCGAGCTGGTGATCAAGCAAGTAAAGGGTGAGTTTCAGGGCAAACATCCTCGTATGAGGGCATATCGAAATGCAGTCTTAGACATTTTGAAGTTGTTTTCTGATTATACCTTGACATGTGTGCCTCGCCTACAAAATGGTGTTGCGGATGGACTTGCTAAGGCAGCAAGCAATTTGGAAATTCCAATGAATTCTAGCAACAAATTTGAGATTCATGTGAAGCATCGTCCCACCATCACAGATAATCAAAGATGTTGGCAAGTTTTTCAAGATGATGAAGAGATCAATGAGTTTCTGCAAAATAAGGGTAAGTTCAAAGATTCCTCAATAGATATTGAAAATGATGATGGTGATGACAATATACAAGTAAATCAAATGGATGTGTTGCAACTTAAGGATAATATTATTCCTAAAGGTTTGATTCCTTTAGAGGAGCTCTTTGACCAAGATGATGTGGCTCGCAAACCGACATTGAGACCGACGGAAAAGGGTGTTGAAGAGGTGAACATCGGGACAACTGAAAATCCCAAGATGGTTAAGTTATCAAGGTCATTATCTCCCAAGGTAAAAGATGAGTATATGAAATTGTTGTCTTTATTCTCTGATGTATTTGCATGGGATTATTCAGATCTAAAAACATATGATACAAATATCATCCAGCATACTATTCCTATCAAGCCGAATCAGAAGCCTTTTCGTCAAAAGTTGAGGAGAATCAATCCGAAACTGCTGCCATCAATTGAGAAAGAGGTAAATAGGTTGTATAAGTCAGGAATCATTGTGCCAATTCGATTTTCAGATTGGATATCAAACTTGGTGCCCGTAAGAAAGAAGACAGGTGAGATCCGTTTATGCATTGATTTCAGAAATTTGAATAAAGTGTCCTTAAAGGACAACTATCCACTGCCCAAAATGGATCATCTATTGCAGTGAGTAGTTGGAGCATCAAGGATGTCACTACTCGATGGTTATTCAGGATACAATCAGATTTTAGTGCATGAGGATGACCGTGACAAGACAACGTTCACCACTCCATGGGGAACATTTCATTATGCAAAGTTGCCTTTTGGTTTCAAAAATGCAGGAGCTACCTTTCAGCGTGCAATGGACGTGGCTTTTGCCAATGAGAAAGATGTATTCTTGGTTTTTTATCTTGATGATTTAATCGTATTTTCAAATTCTGATGAGGAACATTTGTAAAATTTGAAATTTTTTTTCCAAAAGTGCAGAAAATATGGCATCTCGTTGAATCTGAAAAAGATTCTTTTTTCCGTGGATGAGGGCAAACTTCTTGGTCACATCATATCTAAAGACGGCATCCGTATTGATCCAGCACGTGTTGGATCCATTCAGCAAATTGAACAGCCCCGGAACAAGAAAGAAATTCAATCTTTCAATGGTAAACTGAATTTTCTGCGTCGTTTTATTCCAAATCTAGCAGAGCATCTAAGAGAGATCACAAGCATGCTCAAAAAGGACAGCCAGGTAAAGTGGACCAAAGAGGTGGTTAAATCATTTAATCTAGTCAAATTAGCTCTTTCTACAGCTCCTATTTTGATCAGCCCCAACTACACTCAAGATTTTATTTTATTTTCATTTGCTTCTGAGCACACTTTGGCAGTTGTGCTAATGCAGAAGAGAGAAGGTGTAGAAAAGCCCATTGCCTTTTTCAGTCGCATAATTAGAGATGGAGCATTGAAATATAACATCATCGAGAAGCAAGCATTGGCGCTTGTTAAGGCCTTGAAGGATTTCCGTGTGTACATATTGCATTCTCATATTCTAGCTTATGTTCCTAACGCGGCAATTAAAGATTTTTTAGTACAGGCAGATCCAGAAGGAAGAAGGGGTAAGTGGATTGCTGCATTGTTAGAATATGATGTTGAAATTAAACCCACCAAGCTGATCAAAGGTCAAGGACTCGCGAAGCTAATGGCTGAAACAAATCTACAAATCCTAGACATAAATTTGATTGTTGCTATGTCTGATGAAGATGAGGAGAACCCATCCTTTCAGGTATCTGAAAATTTTCTTTCTTCCCCATGTTATGCTGATATTTTATATGTACTTCAGCATTTATCTTCGCCTCCTGGAATGTGAAGAAACAGAAGTAGAACATTGAAATTGAAGGCTGCGAAATTTTGCATTCTCGATTCAGCATTGTTTTGGAAAGACCCTAGCGGGATGTTATTAAATTGTTTGGTAGAGGATGAAGCCCAAAGAGTCGTAGAAGACTTTCATAGAGGAGACTGTGGAGGTCATTTGTTTTGGAAGACCACGAAAAACAAGATACTAAGGGCAGGCTATTATTGGCCTTCATTATTTTCAGATGTATATAAAGCGGTTAAAAATCGTCACGAATGCCAAATTTTTCAAGGAAAACAGAAGCTCCAGCCTTTGCCTCTCAAACCAATTGAGATCAGCGCACCTTTTCAGCAATGGGGATTGGATTTCATTGGTGAAATTCATCCGGCATCATCAGGACAACATCGATGGATATTGACGGCCACGGACTACTTCACAAAATGGATTGAAGCAATTCCTACTCGACAAGCTACGAATGCGGTAATTATTTCTTTTCTCGAGGCTAATATTTTGTCACGCTTTGGATGTCCAAGTAAGCTAATCACAGATAATGCAGCAGCGTTTAAGTCAAAAAGGATGATTGAGTTTTGTTATAAGTACAATATTAGCTTGGGACATTCAACCGCATACCACCCTCAAGGAAACGGATTGGCGGAGTCATCAAACAAGTCTTTGATCAATATCATTAAGAAATTGTTGGAAATCAGCAAAAAGGGCTGGCACAAGAAGTTGATAAATGCATTATGGGCTGATAGGGTGAGTCAGAAAAAGTCTATTGGTATGTCTCCTTTCAAGCTGGTGTACGGAACAGACACAGTTTTTCCCACTTCACTTGTTGTCCCGGTAGTCAAATTGCTTCAAGAAGCGGGTAGTGAAGAAGATCCTATGCAGAGAAGAATAAATCAGATGATTCATTTGCAACAGACACGGGAAGAGGTATTTCAGAACACTTGCAAATTGCAAGAGCGTATCAAAAGGATTTATGACTGGAAAGCAAAGGCGGACACATTTTAGCTGGATGAGGTTGTTTTAAGATGGGATGCTTGTCATGAGGACAAGGGAAAGCATGGAAAATTTGAAAATTTTTGGAAAGGACCTTATAAGATTTCAGCATATCGCGGCCAAAACACTTTCCTTCTCAAAGAGATGAAGGGAGATGAATATCTTGGAGGGCCGATCAATGGTCGGCTGTTAAAGAGATATTACTTTTGAGTATTTTCTGCTCAATTCATTATCATTGTATATATCATTTTACTTTTTGTTCTATCGCACATGTACACTAACTTATCATCTTCAGTTTGGGGCCCGAAGTGAAGGCTATAATTCTGAAAATGAAAGTTAGTAGGTCTAAGTTTGTCAAGTCAGTTGTCCTAGTCTTTAATTTGAGTCTTGTTTGGTCAAAGCAATGTTTGTTTTTCAGTCAAATTTTCAAGATTTTGTGTCAGAATAATGACTCCATCGCCCAATGAGTGAAGGCACTGTATGCTCTTCCAGAGATCCACTGTTCTTGGCATCTCCAAGGAGCTACCATCCCCATTGGAGCCAATGTTAGAGTCGATCTAGTAGCCCTCCACCAGAGATCAAAGCTCTTTGCATTTCATAATTAGGTGTCCCATCAGCGTGATCATGTTGCATTCTGTTAGGCATGCCATAACTCTGCTGGAGGAGCTTGTGTCTTTTATTCCCCTCTTGTTTGGCACTGCTGGTTCAGGTTTGTTTGAGTCAAAAAAGTCCTCAAAAAGTCATTTGTCTTGTTTTAAATTTCTAGGTCTTAGGTCTAGGGTTTAGTCAAATTTTTCCTTGAGAAGACATAAAGGACCAGCAGGCCAGAGGGATGTCCTTCATAAAGCATCATTTCAACAATTTTCACTAGTCTTCAGCTAAATTTCCACTTTGTTTTCAAAAACTCTGTTTTTGAAAAACAAAGTTCATTCTCTCATTTTTGTAAAAATTTTCAAATTTTCAAATTTTTCAAATGTTAAAGTGCAGCCTTGGCCTCCTTTGCCAAAGCACCTTGGAAGCTATCCCTGCAGAAATTTTCAAAAGAAGCCATCAGTTCAATCAATTTCTCAAAGAAAAGAAACCAAAAATTAGAGCCAATTAAAGTTCAAAAAGTGTCAACACTCAAAACATTAGAAAGTGGCTTTTGGGCAAATGTAAATTTAAAGCAAGCCTATAAAAGCACATTAAACTTCATTTTTAACTCATTTGCCTCTCACAAGCTAAGTGCAAACTTGCAAAGGCGATTTCATGAGATATTGAGCAAAGTTGGGCAGTCTTAGTGGCGTGCTACGCGTTGGGAGTGGCGCGCTACGCCTTGGTGGCGTTCTACGCATAGGGGAGGTTCTGGCAATGCAAAAATACACGGGCGCTACGCGTAGAGGGCGCGCTACGCGTTGGGCAGAGGGCGCTACGCGTTGAGTATTTCGCCCTAAAACTTACAACAAACACCCAATACACTTCTCTCAGCTCCAGCAAGTTACAAGTAAGCTCCTTCATGATTGTTTTGGTTAGTTTTTGCAAATTAAATGTAAAGGAAAAATGACCAATATGCCATGAAATGGAAAACAAGAAACCCTAATGTTGATGTGTAAAATGCAACACCAAATTTGCTAGGGTTTTAAAGATATGTTGCCCAAGGTTTTTCCCATGATTCACCTTCATTTTTCCTCTCATATTCATCATCATTCCTTTTCAAATTTCCCATAAAATTTCGTAAAATTCCTCCATAAAATCCCAAACCCTACTTAGCCCTAAAACCTACTTTGTCCCAAACCCTACACTTTCACAATTTCCTATGTTTTTCCCTTCCATAAATTCCTCCTTATTTTCATTTCCCCTTATTCCCTCATGTTTCCCTTTCCCTAACAATTCCCTTGATTTTATGTCCCCTTGGTAACACCATACAAAGTCAAACAGCAATCAAGTGTGTGCACAGTTAACATATAGAGTTCAGCAATCTTGTCTTCAAAACCATGTCAGAAACCGAATCAAATTATGAGCAGCGTGATTATAGTGGATCAACGCCGGAGGAAGAAGTGCCTAGGAGGCATAACAAGGGTGGTAAAGGTGGTCGGCATGTTAGAGAGGAACCCACTTCTTTGGCTTATTTGCAATCTTGTCCATTTGCACTATCTTGTTTTCGATACCAATCATGCTTTGAGTATTGCGAGAGGATCTCACAAATTCAACATCATAGGGAATTAGTCCGCTTGTTTGTCCTACATTTGCACAATGGCCATGTAAACCTTGCAGGAGTGGATTTCAAACTATCACCCGAGGTTATTGCTTAAGCCACCGGGATACCGAATGTTGGGGAAGAGTGGACCAAGCGCAAGCTACTAGGCAAATTTCATTATCAACCATACATCAAACCCGGATTCGTGAAGAACCTCACTGTTGTTTTTCCTTTCAAATTCCTAGGGGAGGAGTATGCACGCTTGATGAGGCTTATCATGCGCTATTTTACATGTGAGGGCCGATTTTCACGTTTATATTCGTACCATATCCATTTGTTGATGAATTTTACCCGAGTACGAATGATGAACATTCCCTTTTTCATGTACCGGAATATAGAGAAGATGGTGCCCATAGTGCAAAGGAAGAGCCCCGCACAGCAACTCAAAAGCATATATCATTATGCACTAATCGAGATCATAGTGATGCATCAGCTGGCACAGCAAGGTATTCCAATGGAGGATTTCATTTCTCGCGACTTCTTCACAGTGCAACATCCACCTCCTGAGATTGTCCATGATGAGGGAGGGCCTTCTCAGCAGTTTGATATTCATGACGGGCGTACACAATAGTCAGACATTCATGAGACCGAGCATGTTGATGCTCCAACATATATAACATATCAGAAAGGCCCCAGAGCCTTATTTGCAGCTGCACGACGAGTACTATCTCTGCCCGGGGTGGAAGGGGTCTCGTTGACTTCATCGACACAACGAGTACAATCTCCACATCATGTGGAAGGGGTCTCGCCACCTTCTTCAGCACAGGTACAGGTTCAAGACAGGGGCAATAGGCCCATGATTGATGAGGGTCCTTCAAGAGATCAGGACACACATGTTATTGATATTGAGGCAAACTCTCCTGCCTCAGAGCTCAAGGAGATCATCCGAGAGCAAAGGGCCGAGAATGAGTCGCTGCACAAGAAATTACAGATGGAAAAATGGGTGATTAACTATTTAGAGCAGCGCAACAAACAGTTGGAGGATGAGCACGAGCTTTATGAGCAGCGGAAGATTCGTGAAGACCGGGAATTGGCCTGTAGGAGACCCGGTGATTTGACACCCATAGATCGAGAATCCATGCTTATTCGGGTCAACACTCACTTGGAGAGGTTTTTGGCGAAAGCCAATAAAGACAAAGATATGCTCCGCCACATGAAGAATCATTATTGGGCCCGCATGCACGTGTGCAAGGCAAAAATGAAGGTTCTCAAGAGACGATTGGCCAAGGCACAAAAATGGAAGAAAAGGCCCGATCCACTTCAGATTTTGGCTGATGCCACCTTAAGGGAGCATGGCACTCAATGATACACCGCCAGCTCAAAATTCAGACAATTTGGAGCAATTTTGGTCATTTTTGAAATTTTTTGTCAAAAACAGGTTTTTGTCCCCAACGCGTAGCGCGCCGGGCGCTACGCTTTCGTTGGGGAGGTCCAATTCAGGAAAAGTTTTCATTTTTGGATTTTTCATGAAAAAATACAACTGCTCAGTCATGGCCAATAAATTGCATGAAGATTTGAGCCCCCAAAAGGTCAAAAAACAAGCAAAAAATGACCTTCTGCCACTTTTTGGACACACAGGAAGCAGTCTTGGGAGATTGCACTTTTGGAGGGGCAAATGGCCACCAAATTGAAAAATTCGACTTGGGATGGAAAGTAGACATCCAGAAATTTCCAAAAAGCCCATTGTTTCCTCCTTTGGATGTCGCGAAGTACCTCAAAATCGGCCTGAAAGGCACGCTACACGTAGAGAAATGGCGCGCTACGTGTAGAGGAAATTGGCCAGTTTTTCACTTTCAGCTTAGGACAACACAGCTTTTGACCAATCTTGACTTTTCATGGGATTTTTCACCCTCTTCGATGTAAATAAATGTAATTTCATGATTGACATGGTTCTTTTACCTATTCTAGAAGATTCATTCATAAAATAGCAAAAATTTAATGAATGAATTAGTTTCCGAGTTTATAGAGGCATGTTTTGATTGCCTAGTTTGTAGTGCTCAGTTTAGAATTGGTTGAAACAGCTCCTAGAAGGGGGAGCTCGAACCCTAGAGGTTAGGGAATGGTTTATCTTGGTCTATATATGTAATTTTTCATTCAGTAGTAGAGGTTGGACTCTTGGGATATTTTTGAGACTATATTGTACATATTTTATCAACAATTTGGCAAAGGAAGACCAGGGTTTTGCAACACTACTTGGGATCCATGTGGCTTTATTTCTTGATGGTGTGTTTCTTTCAGTTCTTGTAAGTTATTTTTGTGCATAATTATCTCTATTGAATCTTCTCTTGTTGAGCAAATGAAGTGTTAAGGTAGAATCCATGAAATTGCCATGCTCTGCCTTTAAATTTGTTTAATATTCTATGTTTGCTTCAGTTTTAAGGAGAATCCTTGAGACCTCTTGCTCTCCATAGCCTCTCACCGGTCTGATCTATCCATCTCACTTGATTTAAGGCATCAAAACACAATTGCCTATCTTGCCCCAAGTGGACCCTCTGCAAAAAACTGTGCCTCATCCCCACACCCAAAATTGCCTTTCCTTGATTTCAAACAAAATCTAAAAAAATCAATCCTAAACTCTTTGTACTTAATTACCTAGCCTAAAATCAGGTCATCAATTTGGTCATCTCGAGCCTTTTTGATTACCTTTTGCCGAGTTTGACCCGGAGAGAGCCCTCTCCTGTCCTCGTAGGGCTAGCTACGAGGCTGAGCGTGGTTTGATGTGGCCTTGAGTCTTGCCTTATTTCAGCCTAAGGCAGATTTGAGTGCTAACAGGATCAATACCTTTCATGTCAGTATACTCCCATGCAAATGTAGCATAATGCTTTTGTAATATTTTGGTTAGCTCTTCTTGTTGTAGTTTCTCCAAATTTTCGTTTATGTTCAATGTCCTACCTGGAAAAATTTCAATTGTAGAGCTACTAAACTCTTCCATAGAATAGAGAGACATTTGCCTAGATGACAAGTATTCAATATTAGACTTTTCCTGGAATTGTGCATGGTCATATTCTGAAGATGTTTCAAAATTTACCAATGTGTTCAAAATTTGACTATCTTCACTAGTTTTTGATATAGTAAAGATAGGCTGAATAACATCTTCATCATCGATCCATTCCTTATCATCTATTTATGTGATTGATTTTGCTAGAGGATACAAAGTAAATTTCTTTGTTGAATTACCATCATAAATGCACATGTCACTAGATCTACAACTAATAAAAGCATCAGTTGTGGCCAACCAAGGTCTTCCTAATATGAGTGGGTGTCCTCCTAGATTAGTCTTGGGAGTTAAAATCATGAAATCAATAGAATATTCCCAAGAATCTAAGGATTCTGAAATGTCTTCTAGCACACCATCTGGTTTAATTACACATCTATCTACAAGTTGCAGTAAGGTAGGTGTGTAACGAAGGTTAGGAAGTTTAAGCCACTTCATAGTTTGTCTACTCATAATGTTATTGATGCCCCTAAGTCAATTAATGTGTTTCGAATTTCAATCCCATTTATATGTGTCCTAACAATTAGACTTCCTAGATCCACATATTTCTGCATGGCAATCTTTCCCATCATGATATCTCCTATCTTTCCTACTAGGTGAATTCTTTTTGTTTCTCTTGGTTTTCTTCTTGGTCTTTTGATGCTCAACTCCTTTATTGTCTTAGCTAGAATTGGAATTTCTCTAGTGGCTTGTAACAAAGGAATTTTGATACAAAAATTCTTCAATTCATCTAGGAAATCATAATTGGGCAACACGATCTGTTTTTCTACTCCTCTGTTAATTTATAATCTCTCAAGAAAAGGAGGTCTAGAAGTAGATGTCAGTTGCTCAATGATAGGAGTTGTGTTTATTGACTCACTTTGTTTTCCTTTTTCAATGGTTTGGTTTTGGAGGGATGTTCCCTCAAAACGTTTATTGACTTTTAGAGAATCATCCTTAGAAGCATCTTGTTCTTGAATGACTATAGAAGGTTTTTCCTTTTCTAATATCCTACCAGATCTAAGTTGAACATCATTAACATCTAGAGGAGCAATCATGTAAGTAGGAAATTGTTGTCCTTCTACCATGTAAGCATTCTAAGAGTTTTTATTATTGGGGTTTCACAATGGTTGGGCTGGTAGTTGATTTCGTTTTTGTTGAAATGGAAGTAAGAGTTGAGGATTTTGACTTTTTTGTGGAGGTTGTTGTGGAAATGGCAATGAAAGGTGAGGGCTTTGATTTGGAAGTTTTGGTTGCTAATTTTGCTGCTGATTTTGTGGGGGAGGATAGCTCTGATAAGATGGAGGATATTGATAATATTTAACAAATCTCACATAAGGATTTTGTACCCCTTGTGCCCATGGTTGAGATTGATATTGAGTTTGAGGTTAAGGCCAAGGTTTCTTCCAAGAGTTTTACTTTGGTGGGGGTTGAAGATACATTGGATTGTTGAATCCTTGATTTTTTTCCCCTACCAAGGTCTTCTTGCAACAAAAGAAAGAGATTCTATAGGATTTGGGACCGTTTCCTCTTGAAAGATAGCCTTAAGACCTAGGATTGAAGGACAATCCTTGGTCTCATGACTTTCTGAACAAATCATACAACTTTCTACAATTTTTGCATCTAAAGGGCATTCCCTTAGAGCATGTTTCTTTCTACATTTTGGAAAAAAGATGGCTAAAGCATCAGCCTATGTTTTCTACTTGTTTTGGATTTTGAGGGTGTCTAGCTACTCACTAAATCTCCCTAAAATATCAGTTTTAAACTCATCAAGCATATTGCCAATTTCTACCCTACTTATAGACCCGGTTGCAGATTTGTTTTCTCTAACAAGAGAAAGATATCTCGGTCCTTTCCCGGTTTTAGATTTCCCTCTTGAGAGATGAACACATAGTTCTGCGATGTCACTCAATGGAAGTTGAGAGATATATCCCTTCCCCATCATGTTAAGGATATCTATCCATTCTTCTCTAATGGCCTTTAACAAAAGAGATTTCAAAGTTTCTTTATCTAGATTGTTCATCTTATCTCTTTTCAAATTATAGTTGAATCTCTCAAGAAAATCCTCTAAGTTTTCATCTTCCTTTTGTATCATTTTCAACACTTCATCCTTATGATTGGTAGGCATACAATAATCCAAATATCTATCCAAAAATTCTTGTTTCATGTTATTCCAAGTTCTGATGGATTGAGTGGCTAACCCCATAAACCATTTCAAATCAGCCCCTTTTAGTGTTGAAGGAAAAATTTGAGTTTTTGAGAGTCTTCTAGATAGTCATAGGTTCTGCACAAGACTTCAAACTCAAACAAAGATGTTTCAGGGTCCTCACTTCTCAACCCATAAACGTTTGGGAGGACAGATGGTGAGATGTTTTTCATTGTGCTATGTGTTTCCTCATCTACTCTAGGGAATCCAAATGAGTTATCTATTTCCCTATTTCCTTTCCCTCCTCCATTATTACCTCTACCTTCTCCATTGTTACCTCTACCTCCTCCATTGTTTCCTCTACCTCTCCCTCTACCCCCTCCTCCCAATAGTGAGAATTCTCCATCTTGTTCTTTTTCTGCCATTATAGTTTGTTCAGAGTCCTCTAGTTTTTTTATTAATGGATTATGGGAGAGAGTTTCTACTTCTTATTCTTCACTATGTATTCCTACTTCCTCAACTACAATAGGCTCCCTTGTAGAGGTAAAAAATGTCTTCTCTCCAAGGTCTATTTTAGTAGATGAAGTGGGAGAATCTTCTAACTGAGTTGCTTCCTCTTGAATTCCAAGAATCCTATGACTGGGAGTGTGAGTCTGGGATGGAGGTGTGTCTTTTCTAACTCTTGGTGGAGTAGGTGGAGTTGTGGAAATCGAACTTCTGCCCCTAGCTATAAATCTACCCCTAGAGTCTCATTTTCTATGCATGTCATTGTTTTTCTTTGTTGTTGTTTTCTTTTTATGAATGTAAGAGATAAGGCTACCTAGTTACACTTCCCCGACAACGGCACCAAAATGTTCAGTCAATTTAGTTTCCTAAATTGTTACATAAATTATCAATCCAGGTATTGTAAACTGATGAAGTGTAGTGCACTATATGTGCTAGATGACCCTTCTTACCTCATTATTTTTGAGTTGATATTTGTTTTGGGGATTTTCTCTTTTGATTCCTAATGTTCTACAATGTAATCTACAAAATCTTAATCTACTGCTACTAAGAATCTAGAGAAATGAAATGAGAGCTAAAAGTGCTTTAATCTAGATTTGGAAGTATAGTTTTAAACAAGAAAATGAAAATATAGCTTCTCTTCTTGCTATTATGGTTGTTTTCAAAGCATAAACTGAAAAGGACTTAAAGCTACTATTTGCTCAATTACAAAACCAAAGCTTAAATGAGAAAATGAGATTGGAGCTATCTATGATAAACCAGAAATGAAATACTGGAAATAAGATTACCACTACTGTCTAATCTATTACAGAATCAAAACTTAATGAACAACTGAAGATGGAATTGCAGCTAAACTAAGTGAAAAACTATAATTGAAAATGAAGTTGCAACTATTCTATTATGAAAGGAAGGCTACATGAAGTATTTTTTTCACTTTTCTACAAAATTTAGGGAGAAATACCTCCTTGTGATGGTGTTTTGAGAGATTTCATTCTTCATTATTCTAAGAAAAGTAAACATAAAAATGCAGAGAAATACTCATTCATAAATGAAACATTTCACCACTTAGTTCAATGAAGATTAACCATTAACTAAAAGGGCTTTTGGAAATATTCATTTATAACATGAGTTACTGAACTAATAAGAAAATGGCGTTGAACAACCTAATTCAAAATCTAAGAAACTAATGAACAACAAATGAAATGAATCAATTTATGCTACTGACATCAACTTAAAGCTACTGGTAAGAAACTAGAAAGCGGTGAAAACCAAAGAACTAATCTGCAATGAAATAAAACTACTCTAAGTTAGTGAAAAGATGACACAAGCTGCATTATAAAAAGATTTAGAAAACGATTATAAACATTATGGAAAAAAATAGTGAATTTACAATTGAACTATGAAAGACAAAACAAAAATAAAATGTACCCTTGACCACGTAGGGGCCCTTTGCAAAGGTCTCAGATTATAAGCACTCAATTAATACACCAACAATGCTTCAGGTATCCATTGAGAATAGAATCTTTATATTAAAACAGAGAATTGAGTTCTTCAAACTACATAAGAAAAAGCTTGAACTTGTTCTACGTTCTACACGTTGGTATTTATAGAAAAATATAAAACTGTTTTGAAGAGAGAAATCAGCTACAACAAAACATGTAGACAGGCCAATATGCAAAATTCTTGTCCCTAGTTGCTTGGAAACATAAATCTATGGTAGTGGCTTGTTAGATTTCATTTGCGCAAGTGGCATATTGAAGTCTGTGGCCTCAGGAGACTTCTTCGGATCCCATCACTGAGAAACATGTGCAAAACAAAGTCCTGATTGCCATAGGTTTCTATAGTTGACTTCCCTTTGACTGGAGTCCTCCTCATCGATCTAGGCTAGATGGATAGGATACGATCCATGCTCTAATGTTTTCCAAGCTACCCATGTGGTCCTTTTCCTCTCTTGACACCTGTAACCTACAAAAGCATGGATATGGTTGCGGAACAGCCGATTAGTTGCGGAATGTGGCTGTGTTCCGTAACTCAAAGACAAAAACATATTCAAATAGCAAACATAACAATATAACTTGTAAATCACTGAAATATACTCCTTGAGGCAATGTGTAATGGCTTTTGATGACTAAGGATGCATTTTTCATGGAAAAGCAGAGAAAGAAGGATGAGAAAGTTGCTTAAGGGAAAGGAAATTTTGGAACTCAACAATATCCTTATCCCTAAAAGAGTGAAATTGAATGTATGGTAGCAGAACTAGGGGCTGGTATAATTCAACCTAGTCAAATTTCTTTTTCTACTCCAGCAGTATTGGTGCACAAGAAGGATGGATCATGGTGCAGGTGTATGGATTATAGGGAGCTCAACAAGATTACTATTAAAAATAAATTTCCCATTACTTTCGTTGATGAATTATTGGATGAATTACATGGAGAAATTTACTTCATCAAGTTCGATCTTCGTTCAGGATTTCATCCAATAAGAATGAAGACTGAAGAAATTTGGAAAACAACATTTAGAACTCATGAGGGCCATTATGATTTTTTTGTCATGCCTTTTGGCCTTACGAATGCACCATCTACATTTCAAGGTTTAATGAATTCCATTTTCAAACCCTTCCTTAGAAAAATTGCTTTAGTATTTTTTGATGATATGCTAATCTACAACAAGTCTTGGAAGGATCATATTCAACATGTTGATAGAGTGCTCAAACTATTCAAGTAGAAACAATTATATATAAAAACCTTCAAATGTTTCCTTGGAGTACAGGAGGTGGAATATCTAGGTCATATTGGATCTCATGAGGGTGTTAAGGTAGACCCTAGCAAAATTAAAGAAATTAAGGAATGGAAAATCCCCACATCCATAAAGAATTTGCAAGGATTTCTTGGGTTGACAGGGTATTATCACAAGTTTGTTAGGAATTATGGGATAATAACAATACTTCTAACAACATTATTGAATAACTATGCATTTTCTTAGACTCTAAAAGAAACTAAGGCCTTTTAACATCTTAAAGAGGAAATGTGCCAAGAAGCGGTCTTGGCTCTACCAGACTTCACAAAAAGCTTTATTGTGGAATGTGATGCCTCAAGAAATGGAATTGGTGTTATTTTAATAGAAGAGGGAACACCCATAACTTTGGAAAATCTTCAAATCAAAGGAAAGTATTTACACAAATCTATTTATGAGAAGGAAATGTTGGAAATACTACATGCACTAAAGAAATGGTGATCTTACCTAATGGGAAGACACTTCAAGGTAAAAATGGATGACGATAGTCTTAAATACTTTTTAAAACAAATATTATCTTAAGAAGAGAAAACAAAATGGGTAACAAAGATGCTGGGTTATGACTTTGAAATCATCTACAAAAAGGGGAAGCAAAATGTTGTTGTAGATGCACTCCCAAGAAAGGATGAGGATGTGGAAGCATTACTTTGTTCCATTTTTCTATTATCCAACTAGATTAGATAATCGAAGCAATGGATGAATGGAAGAATGACGAATAAGAGTGAGCACTCATTCAAAAGTTGCAGCAAGATCCCAGCACATCTGATACATTTAGCTGGAAAAATGATTCATTATGGTATAAATATTTCTTATGCCTTTGTAATAATTCCCAACTCAAACAAAAGATTATTCTAGAATTGCACACCTCTCCCTTAGGAGGGCATCTAGATTTTTAAAAAATTACCATAGTTTTAAGAGGGAACTTTTTTGGGATGGCCTTAAATATGATAATGAAAAGCTTGTGGTAGTATGTTTGGTTTGCCAACAAAATAAAGTTGAGACTATTGGCTTATATGGGCCTGACCTAGGCTTGGAAGAGTTATTTAGCCAAACAAATCTTATAGCTACCGGCCCTTTCGGAAACAGCCCATGGAGTGCAGACTAAGGTCTCACCCGAGGTAGCAGGGGAGGGTGCTAGAACTAGGTTTCCACACCCTTGTGATGCCTTGATGTGATATGGAGGGTTCGCACACCGTTTTGTGGCTTCGTGCCACTCTGCTTCTACGTAGATCCGGAATAGCGCAATTCCTTAATACTTATTATGTAATGAGGTGTTATAGATCAAATCTACTTGCTACAGTCTTTAATCAAACATTTAATAGAGATAACCAATGCGTGCACCCAGAAAAGATACAGATTTGCATAAACTCATAACATAAGCATAAACACACATATCACATAATAATATCAACCATAAATTAACCAAATCCATAGTATTTAAAATTCACATTGTATTTCAGAACCAACTTATCTTTATTCAATTCATTCGCCAATACATCCAGATCTAGCCTGCACACTCAGCTGCAGGGGTTCACGCACATAACTGCAGACTCTACCAAGCCTCTACACACACAGCTGCAGAGCCTCTATCTACCCACCAACACCCTTGGCTCGAACTTACAGACATCGAATATGCTGTCTTCACAGGCCCATAGCACTAAGATTCATTGAAACCCACAAAAAATTGTTTTCTACCCTTAGAGCCTCGCTCTATTTATACATTCCCATGGTCTGCAGACCATGCGTAGGCCGACTTAGCTCCTATTATTCTATATTATTTCTTGGGTGGACAACCATTTGAATCGACCTATTACATTTTGCGCTCTGCATATTTTAGAGTTTTACAATATTTTCATCCTAACTTATAGGCTCTTAGCCCCAAAACTGCTACACAGGACCTCCGCTACCCAACAGTCCCCCAACAAAATCATCATGACTCATCTTGAGTCACTCATTGGTGTGGCAAGACGCACTGCCTTGGCTCCACAGTTCACCTCCCTGTGAGTGATGCTCTTCATTCTGCTGCTCTTTCTTTATCTCCTACAATGCTTCTTCCAACTCCTGCTTCGTTGTTTCTACCAATTCTTGCAACCGATAATGCTCATTCTGCTCTGCTTAGTTAACACAGAACACCACGTCATACGATTTTAGCTCTAGTTGGGCAGCCACATATAGGACCTCCTCGTACCAACGCAACCAATTTCTAATTTTGTATCTTCTCATCGCACTGTCTGCTGTAGCGTGAATTACAATTTTGCAAGACCATTCCTACTGTCCACAAGATCACAATCCTCAAGGTACATCAGATACGACTTATTAACTACAATTCCACCATTGGTCTTCGTATTTACAACCTTTCCCTTATCTTTCATGGTTCGCTGACTAGCCCATGGTTGAGGTAGCGCATCCAGACCAGTTCAGCTTCATGTCTACAAATTTTCGGCACATCCCCTACCGTCGATGCTGAACTCTACGCAGTTCCTATAGCTGTCAATGTCGTGTTCTTCAGAAATCCCTGCATCTCCATCGGCCATAACACAACCCTCGGGCTTACTCCTTGAGCGTAGATAACGAAGAGTTCCATAGTGGTGGGAAGGCACAATAGCGTACGCTTCTCAGAAGCACAAATCCTTCAGTGGATGCCCCCCTGTGATTTATAAGTGTTTCAAAATTCAAATTCATTAGCTCTCGCCTTTTCTGGTGCCCTCATGTTAAGCCTACGGTAGATCATTCCAAATATGGCTCATACCCTGTCTCTTAATTGCCCACTGTCCACTCCCTTTTTCCATAACTTAGACATCTTATCATGAATAGTGACAGCAACAGTCACCTCTCTGCTTGTCAACGCAATAGCACAACCCTTTCAACGCAACCGTGACCCTTGTGACAGACCAAATATATGCGCACCCTAGTGGTTACGTAGCTTCCCCCCAAATTGCTTTAGCATCCCGCGCTCTCTTTCAACTGGCTGGAGAAGTGAGATTGTACTTCAGTCGGTTAGTTAGGCTGTCAGCCCACCCATGTAGAGCTTCAGGCAACTGCCATTTACTCTTCTCAGGAAGGGGTCTCCATTTAGCTTGGCAAGCTAGACCGTGCCTCCACCTGTAACTTCTTTGACTACATAGGGTCCAACACAATGCATTCAGAGCTTGCTAGGGAATTTCTCGAACTTGTTGTCATATAGTAATACTATATCATTTTCCTTGAAAGTGCGCACCTTGATATGGCGATCATGCCATGCTTTCTCTCGTTGTTTCTGTACTTGTTGAGGGAATCGAGCCAAAAACCGTTCCTCCTCAAGTTCCTCTAGTTGCGTGAGACGTTCCTCCAAAGCCCCGCAGTCTGCCATGCCTGTTATTGTCGCAATGCGTGAACTAGGTACAATGTATTCGATATGAATGGTGACTTCCTTGGCATAGACTAACTAGAAAGGTGTCTGGCCCATCAATTTCTTGCAAGTGGTTTAGTATGCCCATAGCACAACATGGATGTGCAAGTCCCAATTGTTTCGTTGTGCATTACAGACCTTGGTCAACATAGTCTCCAAAATTTTGTTGAACGCTTCGACAGTCCCATTTTCTTGTGGATGATATGGCATACTCTATTGTTGATATATCTAGAATTCCTCAGTGAGTGTGCTAATCATTACATTCAGAAAGTGCATTCCTCGGTTTCTCATTATAATTTTGGGACATCCAAACCATGTCAACACGTTCTTGAACAAAAATTTCGTAGCTATAGTAGTTGTGCAGTCCTTAACCGACTGTGCTTCTACCCATCAGGTCAAGTATTCTGTCGTGGTGATGATATAGCATGCGCTCGTCTTCCCTTGAGGTGCGATAGGTTCCACAAAGTTGATTGCCCACTTCTTGAATGGTTGCAGCATCATCTATGGCTTGAGCGGCATTTCATCCCTCCGCAATGGTTCCTAGTCCATTGACATATGTCGCAGGCCTGACAGTATGCTTTCGAGTCATGATGTAGAGTTGCTCACGATAGTCCTGTGCCCATATATTTTGTGTGGTGGCGTGACCTGCATAATGTCCTCCAGAAACCCCCCCATGTGCTTCAACTAGGATCTGTCCTCACTCGAATTCAGGTACATATCGGTGTAATATTTCATCATTGCCCATTTTGTAGAGGTGCCCTGCAATAATAATAAAGTTTACTGTGCGTATCACCAATTCTTTCTTTTTCTGAATGGAATATCCCTGCAGCAAGGTTCCTGTGGTATTATATCGTCAAAATGGCCATTTGCGATACACAATGCATACAATTGTGCATCCGATAGTCCTTCCTCTATGTTTGTGGGCTCTTCACCATTCTCAATTCGGGACAGGTGATTTGGGCCTGCGTTTAGATGTCTTAGCTTTACGACAACTTCGAAGTCATATTCTTGAAATAATAGCAACCACCTACAAATGCACCCCCCCAACACAAGCTTACTCACTAGGTATTTTAACACCGAGTGATCAGTATACATCTTAAAATGTCCTCCGAGCAGACAGTGGCAGTATTTTTGGAGCACGTACACCATTTCCAATCCCTCTCTCTTAGTAATGGAGTAATTCTTCTCATCTTTTGATAATCGTCGACTTGCGAATGCAATCAAGTGATCAATTCCCTCTACACCTTCTTGAGTGAGTAACACACCTAATACAATACACGACATGTCGAAATGCATGTGAAATTCGATGACCCATTTCGGAAAGACCAAAATAGGGGTTGATGCCATATTCTCCTTAAGAGTTTCTAGACTTTTGTTGCATTCCTCATTCCAGCAATAAGTAGTATCCTTCTTCAGCAACTATTCCATTGGTGTCATGATCCATGCAGAGCTTTTTATGAACTTTTGATAGTAACTAGTGTGTCCCTGTGTGGTGCGTAGTGGTTTGACACTTCACGACACTTACATATTGAGTATGATAGCGATCTTTGTCGAATCCACCATTAGAAATTGCTTACAAACCACATGGTCAAGCAAGTTCCCGAAGGGGACGAGGAAAGTACACTTCTTCACATTTAGCTCAATTTGGTGCCATTGGCAAGTATCCAACATTAACCGTAAGCTCACAATATGTTTCTTAACTAGCTCGAATATGATCTAGTCATCAAGATATACCTCTAAGAACTTGTGTATAAATTCCTTGAAGGCAGCGACCATAATGCGTGAGAATATCATCGGCGTGTTCTTTAGTCCAAAGGGCATCACCGTATACTGAAAATAGCCCCATTCAGTGGCGAAAGTTGTTTTACTCATGTACTCTAGTGCGATCTTGATCTAGTGGTACCCTGAGAAACTATCTGTGAAGGAGTAGACTTCCTGTCCACCCACATTTTCGAGTACCTCATCTGTAAATGGTGTCGAGAATGGGTCATTAAAACATGCATCATTGAGCTTCCTGAGATCCACATAGATGTGAATTTCGCCCTTCTGTTTCTTCTCCTACACAGCCATAGGACTTATCTAGTCTGACTCCTGTACTGGTTCAATTATTCCTGCTACATCTTGTCCAACTCTTCGCGAACCTTCGCTTTGTATTTTGGATTCAATCGGTAAGGTCGCTGCTTAACTGGCTTTGCGTCCAACTTCAGGGTTATCTTCATCATTCCCAGGTCACCGAGGATCCCTTTTAACTCCGTGATTTTTGTTGGGAATAAATCTTGATATTCTGGAAGCAACTTGATGACCTTTTCCACCATGGCATCATCCCAATAGTCCCCAAGCATCGCATACTTTGGTTGTTCTTCTAGTCCAATGTTTACTTGTTTCATTTTCAGCAATGTGGTGATGTCTGGATCCTTGATTGCTAGTCCATGCACCTCGCAACTCCCCTCTATTTCCAGAATATTAAGGTTGTCCTCATCATCTTCTACTTGCACATTGTAACATTCTAGGGCCTGGCTCAGTTGTTGCAACCAGTCTGGCTGCACAATTTCTTTTGGTTCTAGTGGTATTTTGAAAATAGTGGCCTTCACAACCTACAGTGCGTCGTCCATAGTATCCATCCATTAATCTTCAAAGAGGAATGTTGACAAGAATCCTTCACATAAGATATCCCACTCGCTTGTGCCATGTCAGAGTTTTGTTTCAGTATACCAGTTCCTTGGAATGACATCTAGGGTATGATAAAATAAGAGTACCCACTCTGGTAGAGGCTCTTCTATATAGGCTTGGACCCATCTGGTAAGGTGCATGTGTGGATCATCACGCCCATCGTATTTCTCAGTTATTCGTAGTTCTAGCCTCCCAAATCTTATCTGCATCATGTGCCAGCAGCCGTACCAATTTTTGAAGGTTCCTTCATGTGTGCCCCACTAGCGTGCAGGTGTCACATGTAATGCCCATCTCAATGCATCAAACCATTGGTGCTTTGGTGCCGCACTTTCAAGCTTGGTCAGGAATTCATCTACTGCTGTCAGCCCATCATACATTGACAGTTCGTGATCCTGAGCTCTAATGAAATACAACGATTTTGTCATCATATTGCAGTGTAACGTGGTTACTCTATTCAACTAGTTATGCCATCGCTTGTCTTCTTCATCTAAATCTTTGGTGAAAAACTCGTAAGGCCCCCATGATATTCTTCTTCCCTTCATTGGCTTGACCCACTTCGGATTTTATGCAGAAATTTTGTAGATACAATCTAATTCATCATCACTCCCTTTGTTTCACACGAGTTCAGTGTAACACAGCCCTTCAGCTGGATCTAGTGGAACGATTACGCGGAGCGATTTCTTCTCAAATATCATTTTCCCCTTCTTTAAAATAATAACCCCATTCATATTGGTGGCCTAGTATATCCCTAACAACGCAAGGTGAGGGCTACTTTCATCAACAATTTCTATTACTTCAAAGTCTATCTGGGTGCTTGCACCTTCTATATCTAATGTAATTCCTTGTAGTCTTCCCATGGGTAGGATCTTCCATTGTTTTGCCATTCGCAATTGAATAGGATACCATTATAGTGTGGGCTTGCCCATGCACTTCCAAGTCCATTTAGGTAGTAAATTTTCATCTAAGCCCAAGTCTAGAATGATTTGATCCATCTCATAATCGCCAACTTGTGGCATTAATCGCATTTCCCACCCAGTTCGTGATGCATGTTTTCCCAATTTTCAGACCACGCGAGGTTCACTCGACCTTTCACACTTATTTATTAGTTCTTGCAAGCCCTTAACAACCCTATTGTCGTGAAGTAATTTCATGCATATCTCTAAAAAGGTAGTCAGCATCGAGGGATCCCTTTCTGGCTCGGGTTGATCCCTACTGCCTAGGGTAGAGACCTCCGCAAAGCTTTCCCTAGCTTCCAAACATGTCTCCTTGTGAACCCCTGCATCTTCCTTGGTTAGTTTCCCCTTATTCTCTCCTGTGACCGTGCCACTTCTGAGTACCATGTTTACGTCGGGGTCTTCCTCGCGGGGTTCAGACCTCATCATCTAGATGTTCTGTGTCGTTGTAGGGTGTGGGGCAATCTATCAGCTCATGATCGAATTTCTTACAGTAAGGGCATGATATTCTAATCAGGTTGGTACAGTGCCGCACGTAGTGTCTGATGAGCCTCGGAATTGGGTAACTTATTGGGCTCATTTTCGCTAATTGTTCTTCGTCAATCCACCATTTTTCATAGTTTATGCATGTTTTCTGAGTATATTTATGTTAGTTGAACGAATGAGGATAGTCACTTGACCAAGAAGGTTAACACGTTGTTAATGTAGACCTTTGGACAAATTTTAGACCAAGGACAAGCAATTACGAGCCAGATGACAACCAAGCATGAAGGAACAAGGATGAGGATTCAAAGGAAGGGTGTCTCCTACATTAAAAGGCCCTTCCTCAAAATCTCCACCCTCAGCTTGGAGTTTAGTAGGCCACCGAAAAGGATTCCCAAGGGTAGCCAAGCAGTCTTGTGTAAAGTGGCTGATCACTGGCAGTTTAAGCAGTCAAGCCCCTTGAGTTAAGGAGGGTTGTTGGAGACCCTCATAGTGCATAAATAGGAAGGCTTCCAAATTCGTAGGTTGCTCTTTGAGCTGTTGTATTTTGCACTATAGTGTTGTTATTTTCTCAACTCATTATGTAGCTGTTGTTGTATAACTTTCTTGTGACATGGTTATTTTTTAGTAATGGGAAGCAACTTCATTTGGCATCAGTTATGAGTTCTTCTTAGAAGCCTGTAGCTCTTGGGGTTGGGCCCAACCCAAGTGCCAAGGCTTCCTTTGTGTACTGTTATTTGCTTTTTATGTCTTTGCAAAATAATTTCTATTAAGTAGATTAGAATCTTGCTTGGTTACCTAGATCATAGTTGATGGTTAAAGGCTTTTTCATGTTTAGATTCATTTGATAGGTTATCAAGCACCTTGGATTTCACCTCTCCCTCATTGGAATCATGAGATACAACCAAGGTGACCTTGCTGCCACCAAAAACACTGTCTCTGCTTCGTCATGCAATTATTAGTGTTAGATTCTCATCTGTGAAAGTTGATACCAATTTTAAGCACATGCGCAAGCTTATGATTGCTTAGTTTGCATAGCTATTTCACATAGTTTCGTTGCAAATAAACTTCTATTCATTTTCTTTGTTGTTCTTTAGGATAGATTAGGTTAACGTAGCTAGGTCCTTGATTTTCCAAGTCTTTGTTTGTTCAGTTTGAGAATTAACTTACAGAGCACCTAGAATACTTCTTTATCTGCCCGTACTCCATCAATCCCGCCGACTCCATCCTCTACTTTGGATCCTTGGCTTACATCTGCCATTCACTCGCTTCGCCCTAATTTCCATATTTTTGTGCAACATTGCTCTATTCCTCCTTGAACAAATCCAACCATCCTCATCACTCCACAGCTCCATCTACCAAGTCCTAGAACTCATCACACCCTTATCTCACCTCCATACCCACTCCTTCACCTTTCTTCCTCCATCAATCCTCAAAAATCCCCTTTCTGAACATCCTGTAGAAAATCACAGAACGTCCTGTAGAAATTCCAAAACATCCTGTAGAACCCCTGCAAACTTCTTGTAGAAGCTCACGAAAGCGGTTTCATGATAGCCAAACTCTGTGAAACTCTCTGGAAGGGTGCTAGGGACATCTCATTCCCTCTTCAAACCTTCCCGATCTCCTACAGTTATTTTCTCTCGCCAATCCACCTCTGCACAATAAAAAACAGTGAAAGCACATGCATGGTAAATCTGACAACATAGTCAAAAATACAAAATGATGTTTTCTTCAGATAGAAGTAGCTTAGACACATGTATTTTAACTTCTTAGAAGTCAATGGCATCTCTTTCAGTAGCTTGCATCCTCTTTCTTGCATCAGTAGCGCTAGCTGGTAAAATTAGGGTTTGCTAGGGTTTGCATTACCTTTCAGCTTTTTAGTTTCTTTCTGCAAGTAGATTTGCTTCCTTTGAGTTAGCTTCCATCCATCAGTTAAAAATCTTCTTCTCAGAGCTCATAGAAGTTGGCTTAAGCCCATAGCAGACTTGTGCCAGCTGACCAAGTGATAGCTGTGGCAAGAGCTAGTACTTGTTCATACAACATCATCGCTTCCAAGTTTGTTACGAACTACTGGGTTGATAAAAGTAAAGAAGGAAGTCCCAAGAGTTGCAACATTATTGCTGCAATACTGGAGCCCACCAGTGTCCTAGTCCTCCATAGTTGTAATAGATTAGCTGCCTGCAACCCCTTCCTGGCCCCATTCCACCCCATCCTCGTCCATGTCCCTAGAACCCACTGCGCACTATCGCCGCGGATGAATCCTGACCTCGCACTTCAGTCTACATTTTGTATGCATGTGATTGGTCTATCAATAATTGATAACTACAACAATATCTTTCCTCGTGGCCCACCAATCTGCAAAATTTGCAAAATAGTTGCTAGGGGGTCTGGTTAAATTTTGGCAGTAGATGACAGTTGTCCATGTTGTGCTTTCCTCCCACTTGACAAATTGTGCACCAGAGCGGGGGTGTCACGCTTGGCCCTACTTGTGCCTTTGGTCACAATGGTGTTGGTTCCCCCATTGCCACATAGTTCACAAAGACTAGACATTGATATTTATCATGACCCTGGCTTCTACACTTTATACACCACACTTCCTCTCGGGCTTCTAGTCAAGGTTCCTGTTCTTCTTTTAACTTCTTCATGTCCAAACATAGGTTTTTTATCTGTGCATGGATTTGCTGAACTACCAACCCTAGATCTCGTATTGGAGTTTCGTGCAACCTCATCACCGTCTCTAATGATTTAGCCTGGGTTGAGATTTTTTGTTGCGACAAAGCCATCCTCAGATGTGGTGTCAATGATGCCACAAACCATGCGCAGTGTTGTGCATCTGAAAGTGTCATGTTCGCCTCATGGATTATACCTTTCAATCTTTGATCTAGATCCCATGGGGTTTCACCAAGCATCATTACGATCTCCTTGAACCCTATGATTGACGGCATTATAGACTTTGGCCAACTAAATTCTCTCTTCAATTCGGCCTAGATCTCTGCTGTCCCCGCATTCGGTTGATCACTTGAGTAATCTATGTGCCACGTCAGCGCTTGATCCTGCGGTGTGCTAACTAAGGTAGCCTTTTTGATGTTATCATCCGTAACTCCATGTGCTTCCCAAACCACCATTACCACAAACCAAAATTGTTTTGGAGCTTCGCTTCCTGCTCCTTTGAATACTGGTAACTGGATTTCTCTCGTCTTTTTTAACTTCTGGTTTGCACGTCGGTGTACTCGTACCACTCCTGATCCCCTCAATCCTCAAATTCTTTCTTCGTAGATTTCAAGCGTTCCGACACTAGACATCCCTTAAGCAGATCCCGATCCTGGTAATGGAATCATTCATTGGCTTATATGGGCCTAACCCAGGTTCGGAAGAGTTATTTAACCAAACAAATCCCATAGCTACCGGCCCTTTCGGCAATAGCCCGTGGAGCGCGGACTGAGGTCTCACTCGAGGTAGCAGGGGACGGTGCTGGAAATAGGTTTTCGCACCATTGGGATGCCTTGATGCTATCTGGATCAGTTCACGCACCGTTCTATGGCTTTGCGCCACTCTGCTTCCACGTAGATCCAGAACAGGGCAGTTCCTTAATGCTTATTATTTAATGAGGTGCTATAGATCAAATCTACGTGTTATGGTCTTTAATAAAACATTTAATAGAGATAACCAGTGCGTGCACCCAGAAAAGATATAGATTTGCATAAACTCATAACATAAGCATAAATGCACATTTCACATAATAATATCAACCATAAATTAACCAGATCCACAATATTTTAGATTCACACTGTATTTCAGAACCAACTTATATGTATTCAATTCTTTCGCCAATACATCCAGATTTGCCCTGTACATTCAGCTGCAGGGGTCTGCGCACACAACTGTGGACTCTACCAGGCCTCTGCGCACATAGCTTCAGAGCCTCTATCTACCCACCAACACCCTTGAATCAAACTTATAGACACTGAATATATTGTCTTCACAGACCCATAGCACTAATATTCATTCAAACCCATAAAAAAATTGCTTTCTATCCTTAGAGCCTCGCTCTATTTATACATTCCCATGGTCTGCAGACCATAGGCAGGCTGACTCACTTCCTATTATTCTATATTATTTATTGGGAAGACAACCCTTTCATTCGACCTATTACATTTTGCACTCCACATAATTCAGAGTTTTAGAATATTTTCATCCTAAGTTATAGGCTCTCAACCCCAAAACTGTAACGCGGGACCTCTGCTACCCAATAGAGAAAATTAATACCTCGAGTCTGTTACAACCTTTATCCATTCAAATTCAATGTTGGGAGGAGGTTTCAATGGATTTTATCATAAGTTTAGCCAAATTTGAAGGAAAGAGTGTCATCATGGTGGTAGTTGATAGACTTACCAAGTATGTACACTTTTTTACATGATCTCATTCATTTAAATCTAGTACAATTGCTACTACATTTATGGAACAATTCATAAGCTACATGGAAACCCAAAGATTATTTTAAGCGACAGAGATCCCATTTTCAATGGAAAGTTTTGTACAGAATTATTTTCTTATCTGGGTACTCAATTAGCTCATAGCTCATCTTATTATCCTCAATATGATGGGAAAAATAAGATAGTGAACAAATGTTTGGAAGGATATCTTCATTTCTTTACATCTGATAAACAAACATAATTGGTCAAGTGGTTATCTTTGGCTGAATGGTGGTATAACACTTCCTTCCAGACTGCAGCAAAAATGAACCCATTTATGGTACTTTATGGATATCATCCACCATCCACCATATCATATTTAACAAAAACTTCTAAGGTTCAAGTAGTGCAAGATGACATCGAGCAATAAAAACAAGTTATCCAACTCTTAAAGGATTACCTCACATTGGTGAAAAATGGAATGAAATAATGGGCATATCAACATTGTAGTGAAATAATTTTTGATGTAGGAGAATGGGTATTTATATAGCTACAACCATACAAAAAAATGTCCCTCAAGAAATCTAAGAAGGATAATAAATTATCACCAAAGTATTATGGTCCTTACAAGGTGTTGCACAAGATTGGTACTATTCAATACAAATTAGAGCTTCATGCATCTTCCCAACTGAACCCTGTTTTCCATGTTTCTTTCTTAAATAATTTTATAGATGATAAGTTCACAGTTCAAACAATATTTCCAGAACTTATTGAGGAAGGAAAAATCATATTGGAACTTGAAGGAGTCACAAAAACAAGAACTCGAAATCTACGAAATCAATCAATTTTAGACTATCTCATCAAGTGGAAGAACTTACCCGCCGAAGATTCCATATTGAAGGATGAGAATTTTATACAAAAGCATCTAGAACTACTCAAGCATCGAGGAAAACACTTTTTTGAAAGAGAAGGGCATGTTAGTTCCTTGTAATACTAGTGTATTCCCTCATTGTTATTGTTAGTGTATCCCCCTTATTGTTATTGTTGTGCCCATGTAGTCTCGATATTGTTATTATTGTGCCCCATAGAAGCCACTGTTATTATTGTTTTTCCCTTACATTATTATTCTTATGTCGGATTTGATTATATTTTGACCCCTTAGACTCCTATATATAGAAAGGAGGACTTTTCATTTGAATCATCTAAGAATTGTTCATTTATGTAATGTAAAGGATGTTTCCCCCTTGAAGAGGATAATTTTTAAGTCGTTGACCTATCTATTTGTGAGCTGGTTCCATAATAGAGTAGTGCTTCATTGAAGGTTTGACAACTAATCTTTCGAAAACCATGAAAAACATTAAACTATAAATTCACATAAGGTGAGACAAAAAGGACCATTATTTGTAGGTGAAGGACAAATAAAGTAATAGTGGAGAAAATATATATTTGTATTACATTAAGTTTCATCATTTACACTCAAATTATGATGTAATTGGCTTGTTACAAGATAGTATTCAGTGCTAGCCATAGATGTAGTTATTCATTTGTGAAACAAGACCAGACATTTGTCAAGATTATATATTGTTTCAAAATAATTCATTATAATTTGAAGAAAGCTTTATAGAATTATATGCATCTATTATGCAAGATAATAAACGATATAATGTAAGTTTTTTTAATATTATTAATGATTTATATATTATTATAAAAGTAACATGATAATTTCAAAACATAATTATAACCAAAATGTTATCTTTTATTTTTATAATATTTTGGTATGACATTTTCATGGATATTAGCAAGGGTTTATCAAATATAGGAAATTATCATGAATTTTAAGTATTTCCCTTCATATCAACAAGGCATAATAAGTAAGGAAAAATAAGATATATAATTTTAGATTCAAACCATGTGTGTAATGATAATTAGACAACAAAAATTAAAGAAAATGTATTTGATTAGAAAAGATAAATTTAAACATTTAACAACCATAAATGACAATGATGTTGACATTAGTGTTAATGAGGTTGCAACTCTTTCTCAAAATAATCTCTTTTAATTCATGAAAGGAGTAAAGTAGTGATTAGCGTTGAATATCATAGAAAAAATCCTATTGTCCTTAGGGTAGTAGGGAAATCATAAGACTAATGGTTGATCTAGATGATAGTGTTATTAAAACTACATATAAATACCCTTCAAGATCAATTAAGGATGAACAATTTTGATGACAATGGTCATACATTTAAATTAAATGTGAAAAAATGTATAAACCA
This sequence comes from Pinus taeda, assembly GCA_000404065.3. Taxonomy (NCBI): domain Eukaryota; kingdom Viridiplantae; phylum Streptophyta; class Pinopsida; order Pinales; family Pinaceae; genus Pinus; species Pinus taeda. The sequence goes on along the minus strand of APFE030951758.1, from coordinate 13,864 downwards.
TAGAAGACCAAGATAAATATCAAATTAGAGAGTCGTAGGTCACTTTCTTATTCACATCCTAAAAATTTTGATGAGGTAAATCCATATTTGCATGTGGTTGGCCACTTAGTTCTTGTTGACCTTATGGAAGTTCCTAGCAAGGATTTTCTAAATAACTATAAATATTATGTGATTGAATGAAGCCATTATATAAATACTATAAGAGAATTGTTGCAAGGGGGTCTTAGTAACCCTCCTTTTAACATAATTGGATGCATCATTTATGTTACTTTAACATATACATAAAAAACAAATATTATTGGTATAGGACTATAACTTAGATAGTAAGTATAAGAAACCCATAGTATTCATTCAAAGGGTGAGATTTATCCATAATGAATGTCAAGAAATATGTGTTTAGGACATATCAAATATCGAAAAAGTTTTCAAAACTAATGTTGTATGGAAATAGGCTTCTTAATTGACCAGAGGAGTGGGTGGAACAAAATATTTCCAAAGAAGTGATGCCTTTAGAGCCACACATGGGTTTTTTTCTTTAATTGGATTTTAAAATTGAACAAACATGAGTTTTGATTAGTGAATTCTTTATCTTATAGGAAATATTGGTTTAAAAATTCAAAAGGTTTAAAGGTTTAAAACCTTGTCATGTGGCATTGGTAATATAGGTCCTCGAATCAAGAGTATATTATAAGATATGACTATAGTACCTTGGATATCAATGTGATGAGTGAATGATGAAGCATTTATCATGGTCATATAATCAAATGTAAGGTTAAGTAATTTTTTTTTTTCTAAGTTATGCTAATTCTATTAAGGCAAAAGGAGTATCATACACTGAGGCCGAAGCCTGTACTTATCTATGCTAGAGGAAAGGCGTCAACCAAAAAAAAAAAAAATAGATTTTAACTGTCTGGAAGGGAAACATGTTCTTATCCAAAGTGTTTCAAAAAATTATCTTGCTGCCCAAGTAGGGGAAACCAACAAATTATCCAGTTTTGTGTCATTGTATCTGAGGAGACTAGAAAAAGTAAACCCAACTGAAGAGCCTAAAATTTTAAGTTTTTCCCAAAAAAAACCCATTGAAAACATAAACTAAAAAATAGAGTCCCAATGAACCTAAGACACATGGCATGCTGAGTAGCAATATACTAGGCAGGCACGTGGCACGTTGAGTGGCAGCAAGGTGGCAAACTAGGCGGTGAACACACGACATCGAGGTGGTAGCTAGGTACATGGCGGCGACGGAGGCTGCCCCTCCACAATGAAGCATCTGTATTCATCCATGTCGCCACATGCCAATGGCGAAGTCTCCGTGTCACTAGCCTAGAACTCTGGTTGTTCTTCCTCGATGAGGTAGTAGTATTCATCTATTATCCAGTTCATTTGCGGAGCCTCCTTCACTTCCTTCCCTATGCGTCTGGTCTGCTACTCTTGACTCTGCTCCTTTGTGCCCTGAAGACTCATCTGAGCCAGCTCTGGCTTGGCTTTTTTTTGGCTACTCCCTGCTGTGGTGCCTCCTCCACCAGGAATGTTTGAGAGCCCCACTTCTTTGGTGCGGCCACCGCCCATTGCATCTTGTTCCTCAGTTTCTGTGAGTCGTCCTCCAACCTTGGAGTCTTGTGCCTCAGAATTTTTCTTTTCCTCATGAAAGCTAATGGTGATGGTGGCAGTGATGACGGGATTGTTCAGGGCGGAGTGGAAGGTGAATTGGGAATTCTGGGAATGCAGCTGAGAAGCGAGTGGAGTGCTTCTGGGAGATGGGCTGGAAGTGGAGGGGAAGCTACTGGGAGGTGTAGCAAAGGCCACTAAGTGGAAGCGACCTCTTCCACTGTGCATATTTGGGTAATGACCAGTGTTCTACTCAGCCAGAGAGGAAGTGGTCTCCGAAGTAGAGGAGAGCTCGAAGCGATTCAGACTCCCTCGGTTCCCACCTCTACGGCTCCGCATCCTATGTCACACCATGCTATCTGCAATTGGAGACAAGTTTCATTCAGAATTGGGCACAATGGGATGTAGTGTCACAGTGGAGTTAGCAGGCAATTCAACAGAGCATTGAGTAACTAGGGCTGAAGGGATGATAAATTGAAATTCAGGTTGTGGGTGAAGTGGATGCCTGAGCCAAAATCAATACAACAATAAAGATTACAGCATCTCCCAGTGGTTGTGCAGGAGCTAGGTACCGTCACTGCATGAGGGAATAGGCATTGCAGGGGCCGAGGTTGTAGGGGAGGATTAGTAGGAGTAGAGGTGGTATTTTACCAAGAGTTCATGGTTACGTTGAGTCGAGGTTGATGGCGGTTAACAGAATGGTGGCAACGCTCACTTGAGGTGAATTTATGGCAATGGAAAATGCCATTTTTGGACAATTGTGCCACCCTGCGGGAGGCCATGTGGTCTCACCACACGCCAACCTAGTTTGCAGCCACCTCACCATCCTTCATTGTCACCCGCATCCGGGACATGGGCGTCCTTGTGTACCAAGTCAGTGCAAGCTTTCAATTGAGTTTGGTCATTTCGAATGTTGACTATGCCTGAATGTAAGACTTGATCCTGTTCCACTCCAATGTTTGATAGGAGATTTGTACCTTATTGTTGTCACTTTTAACATGAGTAAATGTGGTTGCTCTCCTATTTATCATCCATTTCTCTATTAGTTCAAGCCTGGCCACTAATCTCCAGCTTTTGGTGAGTCTTGAAGCAGTGCTTCCCAGTTGTATTTGAGTGACCATATTGATTAGAATTTGGGAGTCCCCCTCTATTATGATGGGATGAAAATTATGTTGGTGAGCTAAGTTGATACCTTGCCATAATCCTTCTAGTTATGTGGATTTATTCGTGTCCCATCCAATGGAGCCGAAGTAAATTAGCAGGGGTTGGCCTTCATGGTCTTTGAATATGCCACCATGTCCTGCTTTGCGTGGGTTTCCCTTGGAGGCACCATCAAAATTTAACTTAATCACCTTCTAGGGGGGGGGGGAATCTAATGTGAGAGCTGCTTGGTGATAGCACTTGGTCTGTTGGGATCCAATTGTTCCTGCTGGAGCTTGAGGTTCCAATTTGCCCATATGCTTTGTTCCTGTGTCTGGGTGGGAAAGTCCTCAGCACTCCACTGTTGGAGAGCTAGAGTTTCTTGAGTATTCTAACATATGTTGGTCCATATGATCTCTAAAGTAGTTCTTTGGTTTTTGAAAATTAGCTTGTTTCTTTCCTTCCAAATTGTCTAGAAAAGGAAGCCTGGCAGAATTGTCCGTAGCTTATTAAGAATTTTGCTATTATAGGGCTCTGGAGTCCAGTTGCGGATGGTGCCTTATATATCTCCTAGAAGTTTGCATGGTCGCTAACATCTGAAAGTGAGTTTTTCCCATAGTTGGTTAGCTATGTGGTAGGAGTCCATGAGGTGCTAAATAGTTTCTTCATGATTTTGACAATTAGGAGAGTAGGATGGTCCCTGAAACCCTCTTTTGATTAAGTTGTCCCAAGTGAGAATTCTTTGGTGATATAGAAACCATGTGAAAGTGGAAGTTTTTGGCCAAATCCCTGTAGTCCATATTCGATTCCAAGCAGGATCAACTAGTTCCTATGTTTGGAGCATCAGTTAGTATGCTTCTTTGGCGGTGTATACTCCTTTCGGTGTATATCCCCATCTTAGAACATCTCTTCCAGTATTGAATCTAATTCTTCTACTTGTGAGTTCTTTGTGTAGCTCCGAGTTATAAGATTTTGTTTCTTGTTGTGTTATCTGAGCAGAAGGTGTCCATTGCCTGTAGCATTGAGTGGTACTATGAGTTCAGAATTGTGCTACATTGTCTGCCTAGTTAATGTTGTTTCCATTGTGATTTGTGCAAGGTAAAAGTTCTGCAATTTTTGGTCTTTGTTGCCATGAATCCATCCAAAAGCACACTGTTCTCCTATCTCGTATCTCCCAAAAGCTATGCTGTTGGATGATCTCTCTGTGTTGTTTTGCCGCATTCCAGATTAGGGATCTTGTAGTCATGGTAGTTATTCTTATTAGCTCTTGCTGCAGTCAATTGTCTGATATTTTGCAGTCCAGAGTTGTGCCCATGGCTTATGTGGGCTTGAGACCCACTGCCACCAAATTCATGCTCCCATTAATGTGTTTCTATGTTGCAGGTCACGTAAGCCTAGACCTCCTTGCCTTTTAGGTGTACAAACCATGTCCCATTTTACTAATGACCATTTTCTATTTTGTTCTATGGATCCCCATAAGAAATTGCGTTGCAGATTTTTGATTCTCTTTAGCACCCATTTCGACGTAGCAAGAACAGAGAAGAGATAGAGGGGCATAGATTGTAGGACTGCCTTTATTAGTACAAGCCTACTTGCCATGTTGAGTTTTCTATATGTCCATGACAATAGATGGCTTTCCATTTTATCGATGAGTTGATGCCAAGAAGCATGCTTTAAGGCTGAATCTATCAGTGGGGCACCTAAATAATGAGAAGGAAGTTTGGCTTGAGAGAATCCAATGATTCGGGAAATGATTCTTTGGGTGGCTAGAATATTTGAGATTTGGTAGTATTTATAGTGGTTCCAGAGGCTTTTGAGAAGGTATCTAGAAGAGCTTTATAGGTTTGAGCTTCACTGATAGAGGGATGTCCAAAGAGCATATTGTCATCAACAAATTGTTGATGTGTGATTGCAGAGGTTCCATGTACTGAGATTCCTCTAAGTCATGAGATTGAATAGCCTACTTTATAAGATGACTTAGACCTTCAGCCATAATAATAAAGAGAAAAGGGGAAAAAGAGTCACCTTGATGGATTCCTCTAGAAGGGGAGTATGGTTTAGAGGGGATCACATTAACTAGAACAGAGAAGAGGGGGGAGGATATTGGAGTCATAAGCCATCTAACCCAGGTCGGGCTAAATTTGAAGGCAGTCAACATTTGTTTCATATAGGTCTAGCTAAGCTTGTCAAAGGCTTTAGAGCAGTCAATTTTTAGAAGAATACCTGCCTGTTTGTTTCTCTTTAAGGAGTGGATGGTTTCATGAGTCAGAATAATGTCGTCCAAGATTTGACATCCTTCTACATATCTAGATTGTTCTAGTGAAATGAGAAGAGGGAGAATCGGTTTGAGGCAATTTGAAATTACTTTCGAGATAATTTTGTATATGACATTGCAAAGTGCAATGGGCCTGAATTTTTCTGGAGTGCTTGGCTGCGCTTCTTTGGGAATAAGAGTGATGAATGCCACATTGAGCGAGGGAAGTAGCCAATGCATAACTCATGATTCTTCGACCACATTCCAGACTTATACTTTGATTAGGTCCTAAAAATGATGGTAAAAATTAGAGGTGAAACCATTAGGTCCTGGTGCTTTCCCAGCTTTCAATTGATTTGATGCCTCTTCTACCTCCGAAGGGTGACCGGTCTTAGAAATAGCTGATTTTTCTCCTCTATTATGATTTTGGGAATATGCTGAAGTATTCCATTGATAGTAGGTTGTATGTCTGTGGGTGACTCTTGATGTACTGTTTTGAAGTTATTAGTGAGCTATTTCTCGATATCTTCTTGTTTCTTCATTCTGTCTCCTTGTGGGTTTTGAATATGTGAGATGGTATTATTCATTCTTCTTTGTATAGTTGTGTGATGAAAGAATTTGGTATTTCTTTCACCTTCTTTTAGCCATCTAATTCTTGAATTTTCTTTCCAGAGTAGTTCCTCTTGTTTCCTTATTTCATCTAATTATGTTAGTAGAACATGTTCATGTCCAGCTAGTTCCTTTGTTCTACCTCCTATTATGATCTTCTACTATAGCTCTTTCATACTTTGCACGAGAAATTTTTTCTCTTGAAATAAGTTGCCAAATGTAGTGTAATTCCAAGTTTTGATTTGCCTTTTAATGTGCATTAGTCGCTGCTAGAATTGATACATGATTAAGCCACCTTTGGGAAGGAAGATTTCCCACGCTGATTTGACCACTCTTTTGAACTCAGGGTGTGTGAGCCAGAAAGCTTCAAATTTAAATGGTTTTCTGTTTGAATTTCCCAGATTTTTCCATTGCAAGGAAATGGGCCAATGATCCGAACCAACCATGGGGAGTATGGAGGTGTTTATATCACCACCTAAATGTAAAAAGTTGTCTGAGATTTGATATCTATCCAACGTGGAAGAGATTTGTTGTGAGCCTGCCCTTTTGTTATTCCATGTGTAAGTGCCATTATCAAATGGTAAGTTAATTAACCTGTTGTTTTGAATGTATTCTTTGAAGCTATTATTTTCATCGTCTAGCTTTCTTCTGCCTCCAAGCTTTTCCTCCAGCCGTGTGATCATGTTGAAGTCACCACTTGTGATCTAAAGTGGATAAGTTTTTGTAGCATTAAGAATCTCCAACATTTTTAGCAACGTGGTTTTTTGCATTCCATCTTGAGGGAAGTATACATTGGTCAAATGGCCATGTACGTTGGTTTTGATAAGGTGGAAAGTTGCTTGAATGAAATGATGTGAAGCATGGAAGTCTATTAGGGAGACATGCTGAGTGTTCCATGTTATGGAAAGCCCTCCCGAGGCGCCTATTGCATCTACTGTCATAGTTTGACATCCCACCCAAGCTTTGGATAATATGGAAGCTAAGGTACTAGTGCTACATTTTTTTTCCTACATGAATACAATGTGTGGTTGTTCTTGCTGAATCATGTTCTTTAACATTCTGTATTTCTCGGGACCATTAAGTCCTCTTACATTCCATGAGATGAGCTTCATGGTTGACCTTTAGGTAGGGATCGGTAGTATTTAGTCAACTTGGAGCACCTTTTGGGCTCCACTAGCATTTCCCCAATTAGAATGGTGTGTTGTAGATTTGTCTTTCTCCCTCTTTTCTTCCCATCTTTGATGATATGTTTCCCATCCCATTTACCTCCTTGTTGTATGCCCATTGTGTTGTGTTGATGCACTCGTGACAACACTACTTCCAAGTTTTCAAGTTGCCTATATGGTATTGTGTCAAACTCTTTCCTCTTACAAGCTTGTTCTAGACTAAAAATGTCTATATCACCTAGATAAAAGCTTTCAGGTTCTTCTCCCATTAAACTTTGTTGAATGCTATCCTCCATATTGGGTAATGGCTAAAGAGGGTCTGCCAGTATATTATCAACGTCCATTACTTTGTCGGACCAGAGGGATTTATTATTAGCATGGTTGGGGATGGGTTGCATGGCTAATGCATGCAGATCAAAGGTATTAACTTTCGATGATTGACTAGTTTTATCATGAATAGGTATGGAGGAAAGATTGGTGGATGGAGCAGAGGTTGTCTTTGCTGTTGCGGGGGGATTTGATTCAGGCATATCTAGGTTTGCCAAAATATCAAAATTGTTGCTTGAGGATGGTACATCTGATGATGGAGTAACATTTTTTGGTGTTGGGGTGCTTTTTTGGTATGCTTCTTTCTACTGGCCAATTTGGTGAACCCTTCTGGAATAGACTTACCTCCATTTTCCATGGGTTTAAGAGGAGCATTTAAGGGACAATCACGAAATATGTGTCCATGGGCATGGCACCTCTTACATCTGAAGGGTACATGTTCATAATCTATGGGTTGTATCCATTCAAATTCATCAAGGAGGAGACTTACCGAGTCTGTGAGTGCCTTGCCTAGCTTCATGTGTACGTAAATACGAGCATAGGAGGTTTACTTTCAAAGCTTCATTTCCTCTACTACCTTTATGAACTCACCTAAGCCATTACCAATGGCGTTAAGTGATTCTTCATCCCAGTATTCCAGTAGAAGAGAGTACATGCAGATCCAAACTGGTGCCCAACTAAAGTCTTCCTTATCTAGGTTAAATCTTTCTACCTAGTCACGTAGATAGAGACCCACTGCATTGAAGAAATAGGGTTCTCCATCCAGGATACGATTTCTGTCTTCAAGGCAATTAAAGATAGCTATGAAGAAGCCTTTAGGGCCTAGCTGTAGGGTAACATGTCCTTTGGGCTTCCACTTTGAGGTTATCCAGCCTTGCAGAGCTTTTTCAGTTGGCCAATAGCCTATAAATTTACCTATCAGGGCATGGTCTCTCATGTATTTTATTTGTGCATTGATCTTATGACTAGGGAGCTCAATCTTAGGCCATTCTGTAGCAATGGTCTTGCATGTGGATGATGATTCTTTCTTTGGTTTCTCAGATGCTTCTGGGTTATCTCTGTTTTCATTTTCCAGATCCTTTTGTGCATTCTTCTCCTGCTGCTGTGCAGGTTGTACCTCTGGCATCTCTGCATTCTCAGTTCCACCTTCAAGTGGGTCTTCATTGTTGCAATATTTGGGGGGAGGTGTTGATGCCTCCCCCATTGGAATATTCATGTTTTTAGCTTCCAGAAGCGCAAAGCCTAAATTGGCAATAGTCCATCTTAGACCTGAGAGGCTACTTATTCTGTCTCTGCGTCATGTAAGGGTTTGTTAGAAACCCTAGTCCGACATTTTCCTTCAGCTTCTCTCCTAAGCTATCTACGCATATTAAGTGAATTATTAATGGAATAAACATCTAACCTTCTTTTACATTTCTTTCTTTATTTCTTTTACTAGAGGAATCTGAAACTAAGTGGGTCTTATATTGTCATGACATAATTTCAGTTCTTTTTCTACCAATATCACCTATATGTGGAGATCAAGTAGGTGGGACACCCACAAGATTTCAAATAGTGAACATTATGTAAGGAGAGCCTTAACAATGCACTGATTCATTGACTACTCTAGGCCCCATGGAAAAATATATAGCAAGTTTGAAGAGGAATTTTAGCTAGTTATTTTTAGTTAATTTTAGGTTTATAAAATTTACTTTTAAATTCAACATATTAATGTTCTATGTATTTTTTTATAGATTTTATTATAAAATTATTTATTCTACTTATCTAGTTGCAAGGGTTATATGAAAATGTAAGAGAAAATGGCTAAAATGTTGGATGAAGAGAGTTAGGATGATGTTAGATGGAACTATCTAGAGTTAAGTTATACAACAATCCTTAAATAATTTTTTGTTTCATTAAAAAAAGTATGTTGATTTATTATATTCATTTTATTAGTTTGTAGGTTAACTAATTTATATTTTATATTTACTTATAATACATATGTCTTTTTCCTAGAATTTATAAAAATTATTACAAATGGAGTAATAGAGACCTTTAAAACTTATATTTAAAGAGTCAAGTTTGAAAAATTAATAAGACTATTTTCAAAATGTTCAACTTGATGATATCCTTGATCACTATATTTGGAATGAGCTCAACATTATGCAATATCAAGTAGTATTAGGTTATGTGAAAACATTGAAAATCTTGTTCCTAAAAGGGAATATCCTTGATTCCTAAAAATATTTCTCATGATTGAAATATTTAAAACATTGGTTATGATTGACAACCTTATACTTGCCAATGATTCAACAAAATGGTTGGATATGTAAATGTCACAATGTCATAGTGTGGAGATTCATGTTTTTTCATTTAGGAACACATCTAGGGTTATTATTTAACTAGCAAAAGGAAAGATAATTCAATAAAACAACTTTGTTGGCAAGACATTTAAAATGTAAATTATTATTATTATAAATTAGTTATTAATTTTAATTATTTACATGCTAATATAATCTTTCTTCATTTATGTTACCTCCACAAGCCAAATACTCATAACTCCAATAGTGATCCATTTATGAGCGATTTTGAATGAATACATATTGCACGTTAGGCAATAGATGATACCTATAATCTTATTTTTATTAATAAAAAAAGATGGAGGAAAACACAATCAATTATTAACTTATAATCTATGGATAGAAAACTAATATATGAAAACAAGAATTGAATGAAAAATTATAAACATTTATAAAACTATAAAAGTTGATTAATTATATTATATGTGCATTTTAAATTGGAGGAGACAATATTTTGGAGTCTCTCTTAGGTTTAGGTAAGATTTATGATATCATATATTCAAAATATTCCTTCAATGTTTATCACTTTTAGTGGATGCTTGTTTATGATATTTCTTATGGAAAGGAATTGCATATATCAAATGAAAGGATTTGATTGTTTCGACCGAAACCTATAAATAATCTCGGCTAAAACATCATTTTCTCACTCTCATCATAAATTTTCCATATGCAACTTTTGAATAACTTTCATATAATGAAATTTTTTGGATCTACCTTTTGGATAGTAAAACTTTTTGGGTTATATTTTGGATAGTGAACTTTCTCCAGTAACAAATTTCTTGACTAGGTAAATAAGACTGTGGATAACATATTTCTATATGAAAATTTTGGATAGAATTTTTATTTGGATCTACCTTTTAGATAGTGAAAGTTTTTGGGCTAGCTTTTGGATGGTGAACGTTTTTAAGTAACACATTTCTTGAATAGGTAAATAAGATTGTGAATAGCATAAGTAATACTTTTTAAGGTTTTAAAGTTTTTTTTTATCAAATTTTTCTTTTAATGAAAATGTCTATTACCCATTTGTTCTCCATATTGTAAATTTTTTTAATTTCTTTTTAAAGTATAAAATTTTTTCTTCGAAATTAATATTTTTTAATATAATTTCATGAATCTTTAAAAATATATATAGATTGAATTATCATGGAGAATTGAAGAAATTTCAAGAGAAAATATGATCGAATTAGACACATTGAGGTTCGTAGATAACACTAGAGAAACTATTATAGAAGAAAGAAGGATAAACATTTACATATTGAAAGGGAAAATCAATCTCAACAAGAAGAAGTTGAACTAGGTATGTAAACATACATTTTGTAAATGATGTTTAAAATTTAATAGTTTATTGTGCAATTTAATTTTTATTTGATGAACTAACTTTAAGATGATTTTGCAATGTAAACAAAGAGATATTTTCCTCATAACATTGATGATGAGATTGAAAATGTTGAAAGAGATTCAAGCGAAGAAGAAGTTGAACCACCCATATATATATATTATATATATTTATTATTAATATATATTATATATATATATATATATATGTCATTGTATTATTGAAATTACACATATTTATAGTTTCAATTTTTCATTTTCTATTTTTTATTTAATTATTTAATCTATATTTCTATACTCATTACATTAAATTCTCATATGTATAGGGTGAAATCAATATTTTATGATGAAGATGTTAGAAAATGTTGACACTAGCACATATGGAGATAACAAATTTGACCATGTTATACAATAAAATTTTAAGCTGATTATTGATAAGTTCTTCAAAGATGAAAATGTGATAGTTTAAGCTCAAATTCTAAGAGGTCTCTTAACATCAAATAAATTGAAAGAAGCTAAAATGTTATTGAGGATTCAAAAATAAAAATAAAAGATAAAAAGGTGAAGAAGAATGTGATTGAAAATATAAGTAGTGCTCTAAAGTCAATTGGAAGATATAGAAAGAAATGTGATCTATATGCATGTAGAGCAATAAAAACAACAATGGTTTCATCAACTACTCACAAAAACTGTTTGACAAAATCTATGGTAGAAGCATTAGGGACCTCATGGAAAACATTGCATAAGCATAAGAAATTTTGAATTCAAATATATGAAAATGATGAGTTTTCTTGTTGGACAATTGTTTGTAGGAAACCATACAAATATATACTTGGAGAAAATGTTAAAACTATCATATGTGATTATTGGATGAAAAAATCACATGTTTCACAAAAATAAAGAGGTGATGTGATGAAGAATAGCATGAAATCAGTATGAAGGACATCTAAAACATATCTCAGACACCATTCAAATAGAGGTATTCAAGAAGTTGAAAGAAGAGAATCGTGGAATTAATATCTCAATCAGTACTTTTCTGCAACAGAAACCATGCTATGTTAAGCTTATCGCTATACGTGACACTTGATGTTGTCATTATCATGTGGAGTTTCAATTATAATATGACACCTTCCTTGATTTTGGTGAAACATTTTGGAGAAATTCACGTCCTCTTCCCACTATCCATGATTGCATATCTCAAATTCTACCTGGAAGAGAAAATCATAAATTATTTTACCAAAAGAAATGTGTTGGTGTTAAAAAATGTGATCATTGTGGAAATTTGACTTTATTTCACAATAAATATCCTATTGATATGGATGATCAATCACTATCCAACGTAAAAGTGGAATGGAGGAGATATGAATATATCCATACATTGATTACTGCAAGTGGCAGTACAAGTGCTAGAAGTATTGATTTACAAGAAGATGAGATTTATGTGATAGAGTTTTTTAGGAATATTGAAATAGAAATTTATAAATACACCAAGCATTCTCATAGAGCTTGATGTCAGGACCTACAATTTGAAAAATCCTTGAAATTTTTCCACTAGGGACAATTTTGTCGATAGTTGATTTTGCAAAAAATTACATGCTTGTGGCAAAAAATGAAATATAAAGTGAATATTATCATTTCGACCAAGTCTCTTTGAATTTCCATGTTCTATATAGGCATGTTGAAAAAAATGTTGATCATATACAAAGCACCAATAACAATCAACGTGTTATTAAAGAATATCATTTTCATATCAATGATGATTATACACATGATACACATTTTGTACAACATTACTTCGATAATATTTATTATTCATTGAACGTTCATGGAACAAAATTCAGTGAACATTGGATAATGGTCATATCGATGCACAGATCAATTCAATATTCATGATCATTCTTTTGGTTGTGTCGTCTTCATAAGAAAACCAACATTAAACATTGTCAGAATTTCTTTGAGATTGGTCATGGAAAATGAGAACATGATGGTGTAAGGGCATGTATAAAATGAGCACTTCAAAGATAATGACACTTGTTGTTATCATTATCATGTGGAATTTTAATTATAATATGACACTTTCCGTGATTCTGGTAAAACATTTTGGAGAAATTCACCTCCTCCTTCCACTATCCATGATTGCATATCCCAAATTCTATGTGGAGAAAATCATGAATTATTTTTCCAAAAGAAATGTGTTGATGTTAAAAGATGTGATCATTGTGTAAATTTGACTTTGTTTCACAAAATATATCCTATTTATATGGATGATCAATCACTATCCAACATAAAAGTGGAATGGAAGAGATATGAATATATCCATACATCAATTAGTGCAAGTGGTAGTACAAGTGCTAGAAGGATTAATTTACAAGAAGATGAAATTTTTGTGATAGATTTTTTGAGGAAGTTTGAAACCTAAATTTATAAATACACCAATAATTCTCATAGACCTTGCTGGCCGGACTTGCAATTCGAAAAATCCCATTAAATTTTTCCACCAGGGACAATTTTGTTGATAGTTTATTTTGCAGAAAATTACACATTTTGTTGCAAAAAATGAAATACAAAGTGAATATTATCATTTTGACCAAGCCTCTATTCTTGTTCATGTTCTCTATAGACATTTTGAACAAAATGTTCATCATATGCAAAGCAAAAATAACAATATACATGTTATTAAAGAATATCATTTTTATATCAATGATGATTGTACACATGGTACACATTTTGTACAACATTACTTCGATAATATTTATTATTCATTGAAAGTCCATCAAATAAAATTCAATTAAAATTGGATATGTTTAGATAGATGTGTAGATCAATTCAAATCTTCAAGATCTTTCTTCTACTTATGTCATCTTCATAAGAAATCCAACATTAAACATTGTTGGAATTTCTTGGAGATTGGTCATGGAAAAGGAGAACATGATGGCTCAAGGGCATGTATAAAATGAGCAAATCTTCAAGGATATCAGATGGACCAGTCTACCAACCCACCTGTCTTAGTTGATCAAGTTGTTCAATGGTGCATTGTCGAAGTAATCCATGAGACTAACCCATGAGGGAGGTACACAAGAATATAT
>APFE030951749.1:0-23931 GCA_000404065.3 Pinus taeda | reverse complement strand
CTTTTGTTCCCCTTTTTCCATGCAAAAACCTGAAATCACAATGCATTAGTCACGTGGATAAAGTGTCTAGCCTTCCTCCTACAAACGTCATGAAATAACTAAGAAATGCATGCATACGCAAAGAAAGATGAATGGTTTGAGCAAGTGAAGTAGGCCAAAATGAGCCCGAATTGTACCAAAATTGGGGCTCATCGGTTCGTTCAAATCTGAAGTAACAAAAAGAATTTGAATGGTATCATTCTCACTCTCTTCAGGAAGGGTAAGATTATTTGAAGGTGGAATTGGGTCAACTATCACCTCGACCTATTGACTTTGGTCAGGTATAGACTCATAAGATTCACCTTCAGAGAGAGTGGTTTCGACCGATTGTTGATTTAAGTCAGTTGGATTCTCAAATAGTAAAGGACTCAGGGACAGTTTCTTGTAGCCATATGGAAGTCACTACGGTGGAGCTCGACGGTTATCCAACACTCTTTTGGCTTCATCCAAAAAGGGACAAAGGTGAAGGGCATGGTTCCCTTCACATAACCTATAAGGAAACCTAACTTTTCTCCTATGTCCAGTAACTTTACTATCACTAGTTGATGGTCTGCTACCAACATGATCACCAGAGGTTGATGACACCCGGAAGTGTGAATGGGGAGACCATTCTCTCAAGATCTGAGGACAACAAGGACAATCTCCATGAAAATGGTCTCCTCTACACACTATGTATGGAAATTTGGGTTTGGGAAGTTTAATGTGTGGATTTAGGCAATGGTTGCTTGGTTTCCCCCTTGCTAAATTGGTTTCTTCTTCTTCTCCTTCCCTTTCTTCTTTTTCTCAGCCACTTGGCTATTAGTATCACTACTTTCACCAAGTGAAGAGGAAGAAGGGGAGGGAGAAACAAACGAATAAGAAGGCAAAGGGTTAACTTCAGTATCAACTGGGGGTTGATTCGATTGCGGAGGAATCACGACATTTTGAACCACAGAGGTTGAAAGCAGCCATACTGGCAGGCCAATGGTAATTCTCAGAAGGGACAATGTAGCCATATGCAGAGCACCAATATTTCCCCAAGAAGAAAAGGGACTAAGATTCCCCTCGAAAGGGATTCCTTGATTGGTGGAATCCGGATTTGTCTCCATATATCTCAACCTAAGATCAACTAGGGAACAAGGATGTTATTTCGAATTTAATTAAATTTAATGACGCTTTGACACAACTTTGGTTTTTCAATTTTTAAAAGTCGAGAAAAAGCTAAAGATGACTCTAGTGTCCTTCGATTTTTAATGAGCTTAAAGTTACAAGTGCTCAAATGGAACTTTTCTTTTAAAGAGTAAAAAAGGAATGAAAGTGACCACTCTGGAAAACCTAGACAAAGGGATTACCAAAACCAATCGCAAAACTGAAATAAACACCTTGGTGATAAATTAACGAGAAATTACCAAGGACTTATGTACGACAATCAATCTTCCTAAATGCTATGTTCAATGCATTGCAATCAATAAGGCGGAAGACTCGGCTTCCTTTGGATAAATGATATACGCCTATTGTGGTCTCCCAATATATACACGATGGTACAGGGAGCACAATTCCATGCCAGCACTTCTAATATCAAGGAGGAGGAATCACCCAACCTTCAATGAAAACAATAGTTACTAGTTTTATTGACACCGGAACACGTCTCTAGCCTAGACCTCTAGATGTGTTGCGTTAAGTTCCAAAACATTGTTAGGTTCATTGAAATTTATTCTAAAGTTGATCTTGTTTAAGGTTTTCCTTTCAATGGTTCAATGTGTGATGTTGATTTTGAAATTCCTAAAATGCAATCTACAATGATAAACAATCTTTGTTTATTTTGAGCAATGAAAATCCTAGCTACTAGGGAAATAAGATTACAATTCTTTCAAACAAAGAGCAAAGAGCACACACTAGTGCATTTTCCTAAATCATTTTTTGCACACAAACTACAAAATGCTAAATGCAAATGCATGTATTTGTTTTCATTCCCCTTAATGTGAAAAATTCCAAAAAGGAAAAATAAATGTAGCAAAGATCTGAAATATTTTACTCAAAGCGACATTTTCGACAATTTCTTTTTCAAAAGAGAAAGGAAGACTAAACGACACTTTTCAATTTTGAATAAAAATGCTTTCGACACTTCGAATTTAAACAAATCAAACCAAATACATAAATAAAAGTAGAAATGAATATCTAGGGAAGGACGAATCCACGAGACTTCTCTTTTCGACATAAAACAACAATTACGACACTTTTTGTATCAAAGCGATAGATCGTTTTAAGCAACTTTTCGACAAAGGATTTTAAATGATTAACAAATAAATAAAAACATTCACTAATCCTAATCTAAAGGAGGTTGATCTATGTGATGCAAGTAGGCTTCAGTAAGGAGGTATTGTTCATAAGCAGCAAAACAACTAAACAAGACTAAAAACAAGGTCAAAAAACCCCAATTTATAGAATGGAAAAAGGTTCAGTCAGTCACCGCACCTGGGCTTCACAGAAATAGGGATGCATCACACTTACTACACTCAGGAGGTGTGATGCATACTCGGTTACAGTGACAGGCAATGTGATGGGCCAGGGAACACAACTGAAATGTGTTTTGGCTCATATGTGCAACTATTTTCAATGAGTTAGGCTGAGTTATGATGAACAGTAAAGAGCAAAGTATAGAGGGAGGTCTTGAGAGGTTACTGAGCTACCAAAAGGGCGTCTAGAATGCTTGCAAGTCAAATGTTTAATTCATAAACTAAACTATAGATTGACTGAAGCAACATTCATCTACTATGCAATTGCAAAGCAAGAGTAGTTCGAAGGCTACTTGGCTGACTTTAGGCTCTGTCTATAGTTTATAAAACAAACAATAACAACAAATAAACATCTGTTCTTCCCCAATAGAGTCGCCAATTTGTTTTAGGGAAAACTAGTATCTTGTAAAATGACTAGCCCTCTAGATTTGGCAGTTACCCTAGAAACAATAGCTTAAAGTAATTCAATGACTTCTTCTATGTGAAACAGATAAGAGAAAGATAAAGGAACCAACTTGGAACTTGCTCTTAATCCCTTGCTTGATCTCTCTCCCCCTTGACAGAGCCTGCAGCTCCTCTCCATACTTAACCCACTTTGATAGTACTTGCACAAGTACAACAACAAAGAATCGTCAAAGCATCATGATCTATTACAACATAAACATTACATAATAAGATATATAATGAACAAATGATAGCATTCACAAATGATAACATTCACAATTGCACAATCATATGGACGAAAATGTGAAGAACTTTATTAAATAGAGGGAGAATTACAATCCAGTTGTTTGATCTAGCATCATCCTCCCAGCTTCAATCCCTCTTCACCTCATGAAATAGCAAGATCACACCAACAATACAATGCTCTTTCCTCAATTACAAACTATTAGCACTTCCTTGCAATTCACAATATTCCAGCCTCTGGATCTCTTAGATGAGGGATCCATTTATAGATGTGTGCAAGGGTATGAGTCATCCATGGGGTTTGATTAGTGTCATTCCACTTGTTACAATTGGTTCCACTTGGAGATTTCTTGGATCTCTTACTCATCCCTAGGCGAATTCAGAGAGGCAAGTGGCATAGGAGAAGTTTCTAGAAGATTCCATGAGCAACCACCTAGAAAAATGTCTCAAACATTTGTCCATCCTTGCCCATCGTACCCTATAGAAAGCCTAATCAGTATGCATCACACCTTGGGAGTGTACCACTCAGTATCCATCGCACCTGGCTAGTGGAGCAGTCAATATGGTTCAGTTTAGGCCATTTCTGGATGGTTTCTCAGGTGGAACTTTTGGGGAATGATGTAATCAGATGACTAAGCTCTTTTAGGTTATAAAACAACTCTTTGAGGGGTCAAAGAGCCCTAGTTTATCGACATATAAGTTTGGGGTTGATGTGCCCAAATATGTCTATAATAGCAGGAATAGGTGCAACAACTGCACAAAGGGAAAGAAAAGATGTAGGAGGAAATTTTTGATGATGAGGAGGAAGAAAGAGACTTTGATTTGACAGAGCATGATGAGCCGGAGCAGCATTATACTCATCATGGCATGGAAACAATTGACTTAGAGGCTCATGATGAAGAAACAATAAAGGACATTATCATACAGGAAAAGAAGGCTCAAGTCCAAGCATTGATGGACAATTTGGAGAGAGACAAGTATGTCATCACATATTTGGAACAAGAGAACAAGTAGCTGAGTGACAAGTAGGTCCTCATGGAGCTCGAACTTCTCAAGATAAAATGACAAGGTGACAAGGGTAAATCAACTATGCAAGAGGAAGAGGCACCTGTAACTTTGACTCCCATTGAGAAGGAAATTGAGGGTGATAGGGAGATTTGGCTTGAAAGAGTCAATTTTCACTTGGATACGTTATTGTAGAAGGCCAATAGGGAAAACCAGATCATCAAGCACATGGCCTACCACTACAAGGCCTAGAACAAAATTTGCAACATGAGGGTCAAATAGATGAAAATTAGGCTAAGGCAGGCTCTAAAGGGAAAAAAAGAGGAGGATAGGCTTAGGCTGCTTGCTGAAGATTCCTTCTCCCATCAAGATGCTTGATGATGGTGTTTCTCACCAACTTTGGTCAGGTTTGGAGGAGATTTTGTTCTTTGCAAATTTTGGAAATTGCACACAAAGAAAATCTGGCTCAACGCGCAGCGCCATCGGCATTGCGCAATTCTTAGGGGCACCCAATGGACAAATGGCTTGAATTTTTGGATTCATAGTGATGATTACATGCACCTTATGGATTTTATAAGTTTTTGGGGCAGAACTAGTCCACCAAAAAATCAAAAAAACCCTAAAAATGACCTTTCTACCACTTTTTGGACACACAGAAGTAGTCTTGGGAGAATCAACGTTTGAGGGGTCAAATGAGCTTCAAATGAAGAAATTCTAGGTGTTTTGGAAATTATACTTGAATATATTTCCAATGAGCTATCATGAGATCAATTGGGATGTTGGGAAGGCCTCCCAAAGGGACCTGAAAGTGGCATTGCACGTTGGGCCACTCACGCTACGCATATGACAAATTTTTCATAGGACGGCCATTTTTTTGAGTTTTGACTATGTTCATAGATTTTCTCTTATGGAGGATGTTTTACTATTGTAAATGATGACTTGGCTTGTGAATATGATGGATAATTAGTAGTAGAGGGTAGATTCGTTAGATTAAAAGTCAATTTGAGCACAAATGAATCAGTTTCCTCACTTTTAGAGGCAAGTTATTAGGATGCCTAGATTCCAGTTTCTTGTTCAGTATTGGTTAGATTAGCTCCTCATCTTAGGTTTTCGACCCCTGAGGATGGGAGGAGGTTGAAACAATGCCTATATCTTCTTCTTCTTTCTCATTGTAAAGGGTTGGACTCAGCTGGATGCTTATGCCTTGATGGTACATCGTTTTGTAGCAGTTTAGCAGGAGATTAATAAAAATTGTAGCTATTTCTTTGGGATCCATGTGCTATGAAGTTTATTTCAATTTCTTATCTTGTGATCATATGTTAAAATGTTTTGCTTATTTCATTAATCATTTCATTGCTTCTAAGTGGATTTTTTCAAGTTGATAGGCAAAATCCATAACATTAATGCTCTGCTTTGGGAAAATATTCACCAATTTCTGTTTTCTACAGTTTAGGAAGGTTCCATGGTGATCACATGCTCTTCCTAGCTTCTCACCAGTCTTGAATCACCTCAGCCATCAAACCCTAGAGTGCTAAGCTTTATACCTATCTTGCCCCATCGAAGAGCCTGCAATTTTGACCTAATTCCCTAGCCCTAACTATCTGTCTCCTCCTAATCCAGCAAAACTCTTTCAAAAATCAAATCTAACCTTATGCTACTATACCTAGCCTAATATCACTTTCCTAATCCAGTCATCTTGGATGAGATCCTTACGGAGAGAGCCCTCTCCTGGCATAGCAGGGCTAGCTACTTGGATAAGCGTGGTTTGTGGTTACCCTGGCATTGCCTTCCTTCAACCTGAGGTTCAATCCAGGTGATAATAGGGTCGACTCAGGTAGTCTACAACATGATTGGTGTTTCCATTTTTATATTTAATGTTCAAGTGGAATTGTTGTAGATATGTAGACCAATTCTGATGGCGATCATTTTGCAACTTCCCTTGTGTTTGTATAAACTGAAGAGGTCAGTGATTGGTGTGGATGATTGTCCCCTTCCCTAGAATGTAATGCTTCCATTGTCAGCAAGCCTACATGATGGAATAAATCTCTTTATCATAGGTGGGGTACTCCTTCATTGTATCAGAAAGTGTCTCACTATGATAGTTTACTAGATACCTGTGCTGGGTGAGGACTGCAACAATATCATAGTCAGAGTCATTTGTCTCAATTTCAAATGGTTATTGCAAGACTGGCAATGTAAGTATCAATGCATAGCATAGGTGACGCTTCAACTCAACAAACACTTTATATTGGGATTCAGAACAGGAAAACTTATATTTCACTCCACCCTTGGTAATTTGACACAAAGGCCAAGTGATATGGAGGAATCCCAACACGAACCTCCAATAAATTTACTTTGCAAGGCCCAAAAAGCTACGAAGCTCTCTTATAGTGGTTGATGTTGGCCAATCCCAAATGAATTTGATCTTCGTCAGATCCACATGCACACCTCGCTCATCTATGATATAACCCAAATATTTCTCTAAGTTGGCACATAGTTTGTGTTACCATA
Organism: Pinus taeda; assembly: GCA_000404065.3. NCBI lineage: Eukaryota > Viridiplantae > Streptophyta > Pinopsida > Pinales > Pinaceae > Pinus > Pinus taeda. Next base: position 17,194 of record APFE030951749.1, on the reverse strand, counting down.
GGGTTTGAAGGACCTAGTGAATTTATTGCAAGTGTTCTTCCCAAATCTTGTTGAAAATGAGGATGTTGTCCAGATAAACAACCATGAATGAGTTGGTGAAGGGCTGCAAGATGTCATCCATTAGTCTCATAAAAGTAGTAGGGGTATTTTTCAACTTGAAGGGCATAACCAACCATTCAAAAAGGCCTTCCTTAAATTTGAAGGCAGTCTTACATACATCTATGGGCTCTATTGGGACCTAGTGATATCCATACTTCAGATTGATCTTGCTGAAATACTTTCCCCCCTTGAGTTGGTCCAGAAGGCCATCAATTTGTGGGATTGGATACCTGTTCCTAACAATGATTTTTTTGTGAGCGATAATAAATGTAGAGCCTCCAGGTGCCATCCTTCTTTTGTACAAGTACAATTGAGCTCCCACAAGATGATTAACTTGGTTAGCTGTGCCCATTTTGAAGCAACCCTAGACTTGCTACTTGATCTCTTCATTTTCCATAATATAGTGGCGATAGATCATCCAGTAGAGTAGAGGTGCTCCAGGAGTCAGATCGATCGAATCTTTGACCTAACATTGCAAGGTACCCCTGTGGGTGAGGAGAAGATGTCCTTGTATTTTTCCACGACCTTATCCACCTGCTTTTGCTGCGTGGACGAACCCTTCCCAAGGGCCATGAATGTGGTCATGATCTTCCCCTTACATTGATATTGAATCATAAAGAAATCAAATTTCCCAGTCTAGGAGATGATATTCCTACATTGCTTAGTAGAGACCAAAGAGATGGTGGTAGGGGGGGGCTACTTTTTGTGGCATGTATAGCTTATCACCCAAAGAAATAATAACAGTGAGAAGCCTTAACTCATAAACAGCATGACACTTCCACAAGTATGGTTGGCCTAATAATACATCACAAACTTCAAGAAGAGCAACATCACACAATACCTCATTTGTGAAGGGCTTGATGTTGTAGGGAAGGAAACACTGCTAGCTGACGTGGAGATCTCGTCCTTCGTGAAGCCATCCGATGGTGTATGGTTGTGGGTGTGGTGTGGTTAGTATGCCCAACTAATTCATGACCTCTACTCAAATGAGGTTATTTTGGCTCTCACTGTTGACAATGAATTGCAATGGGGAACCCTTCACCCACATATGTGAGTAGAAGAGACACTCCCCCTCCTCTGGATCTTCAAGCTCAATCTTATGGATCTTGTTGGTCGCAACAGTGGCACTGGGTTTTGCATCAATAACTTTCTTCCCTTTATCATTCACCTTATTGAGTTCTAACTCAAAGTTGGAACATACATCTCATTCTAAATCTTTTAGCTCAGCCAGCAGTGACTACTTGGATCAACACTCACTTGTGTTGTGAGTGTGGATCTTATGGAACTCACACCACTTTCTTGTGTTCTTCTTTGTCTTCATGGTGTTGTTCTTTTCTTGCAGCTTCAACGAGCTATCTTGGGTCACCCCACCTCAAATTTGTCCTTTGTTCTATAGTTTGGGGGCACGTTTCCCTTACTTCATACTCACAGATCCAAAGTCTAGATTATTCTGTTTAAACTTCTACTCGATCTTAATAGTTTATTGGTAGGAGACGCTAAGCGAGGAGATGTCTATGAACTCCATCTTATCCTAGATGTATTTATGTAGACAATTGTGGTATTTAAGTACCAAATTCCACTCAAAATCCTTAATACCTAGCTTCGTGCGAAGGGTATGAAAAATATTTGTGAACTCCAACACATCTTGGCCCCTTCCATGTTGTAGTGTGGTCCACTTTATGTACTTATCTTCATAGCTCCCAACAGGGTAATACTCCTCCTTGATGGCATCTCAGAAAGAGTTCCAAGTGGGTGCGACAGAAAATAGTGAGGGTTCCCTCTCATCCTTCTACTCAAAGTAGGTTTCTCATTAGTCCTTGACATGGGGGCTGGCTTTGAGAAGTGAAAAACTAATCTTTTCCCTATTGGAAAAATCATGAACCAAAAAATACCCTTCCAACAGATTTAACCATCTGTTTGTGGGGTCTACATCTATCTGGCCTTCAAATATGAGAATTTCAAAGGTTACTTGTACCTTGAATGGAGTGGTGCCTCCAGAGTGGTTTTCGGATGAAGATGTGTCGCGTGTGGGCATCTGCCAAAGAATTTGGGAAAAGTTGTCCATCATCGCATTCCTCTGTCACTCGATGGCTTCTTCGAGCAATATTTTGAAGGGATTTCGTGATCCCTTGACCTTATTTTCTTCTACCATGGAAGGTCATTGGGGTTTGCAGGCTTTTCTTGCAAAGGTTCAACCAATTCGAGCCTGAACTCCTTATACCATGACCTCGTTAGGGACATGCAAAGAAAAACAAAGAAAGAGAAGATTGCTCTGATACCACTGATACGGACTTCTGCAAGAACACAACATAATACAGATATAAACATAAACATATATATGCACTAGAAATAAACCTTCATTCCATTAATATAAAAGAACTGAAATATGCTTACATACACAATGGAAATAAACTAGCTTGGGTGATGGTAGCTTATCTCTTAGAAGAGATGTGGGGCTACATGCCTCTAAACTATGTTACAATGAGGCTTGAAGGCTTATTTATTATTGAGAAACAGTGCAAAACCCTAAACATCCAAAAACCTAACCCTAGGAGATGAAGCACCAAAACTATCAACCCCGTTGGGGTAAATTGGTACATCAACTTCTCGGGGTCGTAACTTTGGCATACAATCTTTGTTTGACATGCATGATACCTTGTTAGAAATATTTTTCTAATGACTACACCCTTGTATTATAAATGTCAAAAAAAAAGCCTCATGTTTGCTCATTTTCCTAAAAAAACATCGTTTAGGGCTTCAAAATGGCTCTGGAATTTCACGACCCGAAAAACTGCCAGAAATAATAAATTTTGCTACAATTATGGAAACTAAAAGAAATAATGGTACAATAGTGGGGGTACAAGTGGAATAGTTGGGTGGCCAGCAATATCCACCTGGATCATATCCACTCATTTAAATACAATTCCACACAAATACAAATGAAAGATATGAACTCATTTACCAATATTTCACTCTGAATTTTGACGAAACAATCTAATGTGTTTCTAGTATCTTTGAGGGAATATGGTCGAATATGATAGAGGGGTAAATTTGGGAGCCTTACTCATACTAGAGTAGCCAAACACTTCATGTACAAGTGGTTTAATTCCAAAAACCATGGATGAACTGAAACACTTGCATGACCCTAGAACCAGGGTTCTTGGTCAAACACCCTCTGTCGATCTTCAAGGTCCTTGAAAACAACCATAAAATAACATTTGGAGCAGAAGAGAATCTCCAGGTTCTGGGTCCAATTATGATGGATCCAAGCCCTAAGCGAAGAAGCCAGAGGCCAAAATATTTTGTAACAAAAAGTAACTGCACGTCGTGTATAATCAAGAATATTGATCTTCGTAGAGACCTCGTTCATCTAAAGTGAAGGAGTGATTGTTGAATGCTCTACCACAAATGTTTGTCCTGAAAGAGCCTTTGAAGGCTCAGAGCTAGAACTTGACTTAAGGGGGCATTTAAATGAAAAAGGATTGGAATTCGAGGTTCCCCCTTTCCATTGGCACCACCACACAATCCTGCAATAAGAGAAATCAATGAATCCTTCTTATTTCCATACTTTTTAAGATTATCTTTCCAATTTAATTGCTTCCCCACAAAAGAGTTACATCACTCCTGGTGAGAATCGTGTCATGGAGTGAATACTTCTAGTGAGAGAGGAACCAACATCTCCCTCCCTGACCAAGAAGCATAGGGTTTTCCCAAACAAAGATTTAGGAAAAATTGGCAAAGAATCAAGATCTGAAGAAATGGATTCCTATTCAGAGGACAAACAACACAAACAAGGGCCCAAACTAGACCTGATAATTGGTACTCGCTGAGGATTTATGAAACAAACTTTACCTACAAGCCCATAACCCTCATGAAAGGCTTGGTCATAGATTTAGACAAATAGTTTGTTGAAAAAACACCCACTTAATCTCTCATTGCAAACTGTCACATCCCATAAAAAATCACAAATGCCACCATTGAAATGGAAGACCCTAGGCACATACCCTACCTTCCAGCATCAAATGAACTGCTGATAGTCAACAATACATGTTGAGTTGTTAACGGGATCAACTACCATTTGGGGCCTCCCAACGTCTAAGACCTTCGAATTACAATTACCTGGATGCTGAAGCCATGACATGCATCTATTGTTCTCAAATAGAAAATCAGACCCTGTCAAAGTGAGGGTTTACTACATCGGATGAGATCCCTACTCTCTGAAAAGATTGTGATTCTAGATACTGAAAGGGTATCAGCCATTATTTTTTTCATCCAGTGTCTGTTCATAATATTTTAATAGTTTCTTCTTTTCAGTTTTAATTAAATTAAAAGTTTAATGTTTTATGTGTAAACAATTTTAAATTAAACTAATTCTTTTATTTTTAATATTTTTAAGTTTCTTTAAAATCTTTAGACATTTTATCATGTCCTACCATATCTTTAATATTTTCTTCTCCTATAAATTTTAATCAATTCCTTCCTCCCCTTCCTTTGAATTTCTTTTTTCAATAAATTTGACTCATTTTTTATAATTTTTAAATGTTTAATTTCCTCCTCATTCTATTTATTCTCCTCGCAAAGCCTATTCACATAATTTCAAATCATTTTTCGTTTATATATATATATATATATCAACCTGTCTAAAACTTAACTACTAGTAAAACTCTCGGGTCTACAACTTTTCCTCCTCTCCATAAACCAGATTTCACACAAGGGGATTTCAACCTTCTATCTCTCAGTTTTTGTTTTCACAAATTTCAAATTACTTGGATCACCAAATGAGTTGCCCCATTGCAACTTTGTTTAAATAATTTAAAATGATTTTTTATTTCTAATTCTGCTTTTCAAATTAAATTAAAAGATTTAATTTTTAATTTGTATATGCTTGTTTTAAATTAAATAAGAAATTTAATATTTAATACTTTATAGGTTTCTTTAAAATCTTATTTTGAGGACCTTTTACCCTACTTTGGCACATATTTAATATTTTTATCAACCATCACACTTAAGAGGTTCTTTCTTTTCATTCCTTTGATTTCATTTCCTTTTTTTTCAATAAATTTGACTCATTTTTAATAATAATACAAAAAATTAATAATGGTTTGTTTCCTTCTCATTCTATTTATTCTCCTAGCACAATTGGTTCACATTATTTCAAAGCTTTTATATCACTAATGATGTGGAGTGTTTACATCATTTCATAACTTTGATGTCCTTAATGATGGGGGTAGAGTGTCTACTAGAGAACAAATTAAATTTGTGAACACAATTTTTTTCTAAACAAGATTCCTCCAATTGTCCATCTCTTCCTCTGTCTAGCTTTCTTGATTTACCTCCTCTTCCCATTCTTCCATTAGCTTCTGAACACCAACATTAGTCCCTTCACAACATGTCATTGTTGCTTCAGTGATGAGATGCTTTACTAATTTACTACTCCTATGAGTTTCCGATGTGTTTGGCCCCTTGGGGGCAGGCCTCTCCTACAGTGTCCACATCTTCTAGATGCTTGGGCCATGACTTGTTTGGCACACTGTTGACACCCAGAAGAATTTAGATTCAAATTTAGGTTTTTCTTAACACACCACCTTGCCCAGACATGATTTTCCTCTCCTCCATACCTCACAGCTTATGTACACTGGTGGCCTAGAGCCTGTAGATCCCAAAGGGGGGGTCTGTGACTCTTACCCCAAGGCTCTTCATTATTATGGATTATGTGTCGCTTCCATAATCTTGCTCCCTTGGCCCAAAGAGAAATGCCTTTGCCTCAGGTCCCTCTAGCAATGTTTCCACACAAGCTTCCTGGCTTTGCCTTCAATGCCATAAAGGTTCTAGCTATCTTAGTTGTTTCTATGTAAACTATTGTTGTGGTTGCATCCCCATCCCCCTACACTCAACTTTCCCTGCCTCTCTCTATAACCCCCAGCCCCTCTTGAATCACAGTGCCTCTATCATGTTTCCCCTTGGCCTTAATTACAAAGTGCAGACCCTCATAGCTCTGAAGCCCTCTTTGGCCCCCCTGCAACCATAGTTTTAACCCATTTGGGAGAAAGTATATATGCAAAACCACACCATGGAAAGCAATTGCCTCCCCCATTTCCACTAGCAGCATTCAATTCTCCATTGTTTTAGACTCTTACCCCTCCTTTCCCAGCAGAACCCCAACCAGAACATAGATTCAATGCTGAGGCAAAGCCGAATTACATACCCTATTTCTACAGGCATTAGTCCATGACCAAAGTTCCTCCTGTCGTCAACCTTCCACTACTCTATATTGCCACCCTTCTCCACAGCCTTCCCCTCCTACACTGCAGGTAGAATGGCCTCACCTACTCCACCACCGTGCCTTATTTTCGTCCCCGCCACCTTGCCCAATTTCCCAACAGGTATTCATGTCGAAGGACAAGCAGCCCTTGCCTTGAGCATGTGGGGGATGAAGGTAATTAGTGCTTGGGCACTACACATGTCTACACCCAACCTGATTGACAGCGACCCGCATCCCTATCAGTCTTCTATGTGGAAAATATATGGCCTATAAGGACATAGAATACTGAATTCAGTATTCTATGTGGAAAATATATGGCCTATAAGGACATAGAATACTGAATTAAAGACGGTACCATTTTCTCATCTTCATCTAGGCAATGCCTAAGGACAGGCAGCCCTTGCCTTGAGCATGTGGGGGATGAAGGTAATTAGTGCTTGGGCACTACACATGTCTACACCCAACCTGATTGACAGCGACCCGCATCCCTATCAGTCTTCTATGTGGAAAATATATGGCCTATAAGGACATAGAATACTGAATTCAGTATTCTATGTGGAAAATATATGGCCTATAAGGACATAGAATACTGAATTAAAGACGGTGCCATTTTCTCATCTTCATCTAGGCACTAGCTTTTTGTAGGTCTTTGTTGGGAGGTGGCTAATGGCAATAGGATAGAGGTTGGCCTAGATATCATAAAAGGTCTTCTGGGTACTCATACTTTATCTACTCCTCTACTCTCATCTACATGGTTTCTCATATTATTTAAAATAGGGTTCCATCTCCTCAGATTCAATCTTGGTTTCAGAAGACATTGAAATTATGGGTTCTTTGGCTACAGAATGAGACCTATATATTAGACAGGTCGAGACAGCTTGGATTTATTTTAGTGAAGAGACGGACATGATGACTTGGGTTGGAAAAACCACTAGAGGCACCCAACTAATTGCATAAGATATGGAAGTGGGAGTTCCCATCAAAACTAAATTATGGGTTCTTTGGCTACAGAACGAGACCTATATATTAGACAGGTCGAGACCTATATATTAGACAGGTCGAGACAGCTTGGATTTATTTCAGTGAAGAGATGGACATGATGACTTGGGTTGGAAAAACCACTAGAGGCACCCAACTAATTGCATAAGACATGGAAGTGGGAGTTCCCATCAAAACTAAAATGTTTTGGATGGTTGGATTTCCATGACAAAATACTCACCCAATCTCTCTGGTAGAGGCTTCTATGGTTGAGGCATCTACTAGCTTTGTATGCTTAATTGGGAGGATGTGTCACATCCCTTTATCAATTGTCCTATTGCAGCAAAAATCTGGCATTTTTTCTTCATATATTTCATATGGATGGGAATTGGAGGCATCTCAACTTGTAGGCTTGTTTCAAATTATGGTTTACAACTCAATAGGAATCATGTTGCTTACCTTTTTACATCATCTGGGCATATGGAGAAGATCTTTGAAGATAAGAAGGTGGACATGAGACAATCTGTATTGACAATAGTGGTATATTTTTCTGAAATAAGTCCTATGAAGCGTGATTACAAACCTAGACAAATTATTACACAAGTTGTTTGGCTAAAGCTTCCTGTTGGTTTCTTGCACATGTAACAATAGTCATTGTGGATGCTGAGCCCTCACTGTTAGGGAACCTCCACAATTTTTTCATTTTTGGTGGGAAGGTAACAAGGGTACCAAATACACTTGTGGATGCTGAGCCCTCACTGTTAGGGAACCTCCACAATTTTTTCATTTTTGGTGGGAAGGTAACAAGGGTACCAATAATCTGTATTTGGAGATTCAAAATGTTGCATTAATGGGATCAAAGGGCTGAATTGTTTTCAGGCTCAAATGTTGTCATACTAGATGAAGTGCATTAGCTACTTAGAGCACTCTTTTCGACGTATCTCTTATGCGCACATTTTCAGGAAGCAAAACAACATTGCTGATATGCTTTCCAAAAAAGGTCACCTGGCGTGATCCACTATGCCTCATACAAACAAGACTACAGAGGCAGTTTTCACATTTCCTAATTTCTTTGATTTTAGATTTTAACTATACCACAAATAATATGCGAGATTCAGCATTGATCATAAAAAACTAAGATCCATGTATATGCAGTCTCTTTTTTAATATATAAAATATAGCGTAGTTTTTCTTCCGAAAAAAATAAGAATATAGAGTATGAAATTATTTATCAATGATAAGAGATCACAACAGAAAATACATTAATGTAGTATGAAGTCTGAACATTGGCCATGGCTCAACGACTCCAGGAATTCTGGTTGTTGCGCATTAAAATGACTGATTTTTATTTTGAAAACAAAACGTGCTCTTCACACAGATCTTAAAATCACTTAGCTCTAGAAGCGTTTATGGACGACGCGGCTACATCGTAAAAGAATGGAGAACTATAGGGCGCCCACAATTATTGAACTCTTGAAATTCTTCGGGTGTGAAAAGCTCACGCAGCCTGAGAACACGCATTGATCTTCTTAGCCCTTCTGGTTGAATGTAGAGTCTGATGTAGAATGCCCCGCTTGGGTGTGGTGGCAACTCGGTTGTCAATCCATACGCGAATTCCACCGCTGTTATAATTGTTGTTCAACATCACACAGTGTGTATACACAGTGAATAAATGCACATACATACAAACCTAAACAATGAATATATGTGTACATATATATAAACATAAATAGATAAATGTAGAACCATAAACCAGGCAGCGACTTACCTTCGGAGGCCTGAGCACCCGGGAGTGGAGGATCAAGGTCACGGAATGTCAAATTTACGATCATGCTGCACAATATCAAGAACAAGAACAGGAGAATTATCTCTGTCAAGAAACGGGAATAGACTACAAATGATTCATATATTGATGACAGGTTTTTCGTTATTACAAAGATCCGTACCATACTAAATATTCTTGCAATCGCCTGAGTGTGGGATTGTACGTATTCAACAGTTGCGTCACAACCTAGACAATTTTGAAACCACATCAGCGCGTAAAACCATAAAAATGAAAACTGCTGAATTTATCTAGATTGCAAAATTTTGCAATATTTCCAGAATTACAGTACCCAACATAATGCTCCCAAAGGTGCACCATGCCATTAAAGCAAATTAGCAGGAGAAATACCGATGCCATTAAAGCAAATTAGCTGAGAAGGAGGACATAAATCACAGTGAGACAAAGCAGACCATACCATACCGCGGTGAAATAGAGAGGGGTGGACGCTGGAGCTGGAACTGGGGCTGGGGCTCTGATTGTTGATCGGGCTGTGGTGGTAAAATTGAAAGGCCAGGTACCTGGGGCTGGAACTGGGGCTGGGGCTGTGACTGTGATTGTTGCTAGGGGTGGCGCTGGAGCTGTGACTGTGGATGTTTCTGGGGCTGTGACTGTAGCTGTTGCTCGTGCTCGTGGTCGCGGTCGTGCTCGGGCTCGCGCTACGGGAGGGACTGAGGGTGTTGTTTGGGCTGGGCCGGTAAAATAGAAAAGCGATGGAACTGGTGCTGTGACTGCGGATGTTGTTGTTAGGACTGGAGGGGCTGTGACTGCGGATGTTGTTGTTAGGACTGGAGCTATGACGGCGGATGTTGTTAGGCCTGGGGCTGTGGCGGTAACATAGGAAGGCCCAGCAGCTGAAACTGTGGCGGTAACATAGGAAGGCCCAGCAGCTGGAACTGTGGCGGTGGCGGTGAAATGGAAAGCCCTGGGAGGTGGAACTGGAACTGGGGCGTTAAGATTGAAAGGCCTAGCGGTGAAATCGAAAGCCCTGGGACCTGGAGCTGAAACTGGGGCTGGCGCGGTGACTGTGGTTGCTAGGGCTGTAGTTGTGGCGGTAAAATACAAAGGGCTGGAAGCTGGAGCTCGGGCTGGAGGTGCCATTAATGTTGAGCTAAGATGAAAACAAATATGTTGAATCCTCCACAGCCGCCTAATCAGATCGAAGTGGAGAATCGACCGCTATATAAATCTCTGAACGGCTCACGTTCTCTTCAGCTTCTCACGTATTGATGCATGTCTTAACTTCCTCGCTCCTTCGTGCTGAATGTATTACCTAAATCCGTGGTGTCTCTTATTATCAATTTGTGATCGTTCGTGATCCCCTTGTGATGGTTGACGCTTTAAAAGCTTAGGCAACCCCACATTTTTACATGGGAGAATTGATACGCATGGGAGAAGGTATGATACGTTGATATCTCTATCCCTGGTAGAGGAAAGGAATTTCTTACATGGGAGAAGCAATCCCGACATACACGCACTGTAGTTGTATGTACATTTGTTGAGAGAGGTAATCGCACCGTAGTTGTATATACATTTGTTGCGAAAGGTAATCAAAGATCCATTTAGCCCTGTTGGTTGACCTGGTCCCACCAAGTAATTGGCCCTATGTCATGAGGAGCTTTTCAATTTTCTTTATGTCCATCGCTCCCAGAAATAAAGTCCATTGGCCGGGTCAATTAGATCCATCTAGGCGTTTATGAGGAAAAAAAAACAAGACCCTAATATCTTTTAGTGATTTCCATTTTGGAGGTTGGAAATTAAACTCTCTGAGGTAAATCATGGGTTATTAACTCCATAGACATCCCTTTTATTGGACACTAGTATGTTTTATGAAATTGTATATAATTCTACCATTGCTTCTTGCTCTATTTTCTAGATGATTTGGTTGTACCCAGTGTGATAAATTCTTCTTTTCATTCATGAAATATTTTTCTTAGATCATAGAGTTGATTGCCACTTTACAAGCATATTCACAGTAAGTCATTATATAATGATATGATGAATGATGTCTCACTAGTGTATTGTGTATTTGTGTCATCTTCAATATACAAAACCCCCCTAGACAAGTGCAACAAATGCAAGCACTATTAAGGAGCATAATTTGAAACTCGGAGCATAAGAAGGAGAAACTTTCGGTTACATAGTGTCATAGAATTTTTGAATTGAGGACTTTGTGGAAGAATTGAGCAAAGGAACACTTCTGCTTGGCCTCTATAAACTTCCAAGATGGTTTCTCTGGAAAAATATAGCTGCTAGGAATATTAGTTTATGATGATGTGGCCAATTTGTTGGAAAATCAAGAGACATGCAGATTATTGTAGATTTTCCTTAACTTGATAATTACTTGTGATATTAGTTGGAATTTAATTACTTATTATTCCTTGTTCATCAAGCAATTACCAAAACAATGAACATCACAACAAGACAAAGTACACAAGATATAAGATCCAAGCTACGAAAAAACCCCTCCAAGGGGAAAACCGAGAAAGAATGCTTCTCTTCTTACAGAATTTGTTCACAATGAGACTTCCAAGTCCCAATGAAAAAAGCCAAGAATCCTCTGAGGCACGAAGTCAGTCCACCAACAAGATCTTTAAGGCAACTTTAAAACCTTGACTCTACAACTTCACTTCAAGGATTTCGACCTTGTAATTTCAGCCTCCTCCAACTTCGGAGCTTCACAAAAACCCTAGTAGCTTCACATGTGTGGATAGAAAGAGATGATCTCCAGGAAACTTTGAATTCTTCTTTTCTTCATCCTCTAGCTCTTTCTCCTCCTTCGTTGTTGCAAATCTAACTTGTGATGGATAGATGCTCCAAATGAGTCGCACTACTCTTATTTATTGCCTTCTTAAGGGGTCAAATTATCTTCCTTTAGGTCGACTTCAGCTTATCTGGGTTGACTTGATCTTGGAGGAATAAATGGCTTTTCTTGACTTAAAATAAATATTTTTCTTTGTTACAATGAGTCCAAATGGGATTATAATTCATGACAAAAAAAATTCTTTGTTCTAGAAAGACCTAGAAAGACCTAGAAGTATGAAGAATATGCTTTTGAACTAAACTTGACCATGAAACCCATGATGCAAATAAGATAAAATAAAAATTATTTATTTTTCTTTCTTTATACAAAATATACAATGTCATGTTTATAAAAAGGTCATTATGGTGACCGAACCTTGTTACAATTTCCAACACTCCCACTTAACTAGGGAGGTATCCATAATCCCATCATGAAGTACAAGGAATCTCAATCTTGAAGCATTCTCATAAGAAGAGTCAGATTGATAAGCCATTTGTCAAGCATTTATATCATAACCAACATTGTCATTGAAGGCCTTAACTAGACAAGTTCAACTTCATTTGAGAGCATTATGCTAGGAGGATTTACGTAAGTTGTCAATCCCCTTCAACTACTCTTACCTTGGATGCCTTATCTCATCCTAAAAAATCATCGGTATATAACTTATTTCCTGGATTCTTTAATCCATAAGAAGTTTCAATCTCATATTCATATCCAATCCTTTAGACTCCCATATTTCCTTATGACCTTCATTAAGACTTACGATTGTTAGTCTTCGTCTAGTGCATGACACATAAAGAGAAGAATGATCCAACATCAATCTCTCTCAATCAGGGAATAGATGTCTACCAAACCAAGCTTGTCTCTAAGGTACTCAAGCTTCTTGTTTGGTAAAGCTTTAGTCAAAATATTTACTACCTGTTCATCTGTAGGTAAATAATGCAGCTCCATGACCCCATCTTGTACCAAGCTTTTGATTTAGTGGTACTTATTGTACTTGGAGTTTGTTTGACTAAAGGTCGCAAAAACACCTTCCTTGTAGCTAGTTGTTCCCTACAAGGAGCATACAAACAATTGGATGATGTTAATGCTTAAACAAGAACCAAAAAAATATTGAATGTAATGAGAACAATGCATGAACAATATTAAATTAAAAGTCAAACAAACAACATGAGTCAAGCTTAACGAAGCAAAAAAACATCAACAATGATTTAGGAACAAGATCTTCTTTATTGATTGCTAGTGGTAGAAGAGCTACAAATAAGCTATCAAGACACTTTGAGAGATTTGCTTGAGCATTTGTTCTCAAGGGCTCTCAGCAAGGATTTTCATTCTTAATCTCCTTTGCAAACATTGGGGGAATTTTGAGGTCTAAAATGGGTCTCCTAAGAAAAATGTACAACCAAAATATTTTTATAAGAACTAATATGATTCAAAATGATGATGTCAACCATGGGGGATGATTCACCATTTTTGGAGTAAAAAAGTAAAAAGATTAAAAAATAATAAAAATAATAAAACTACTTTTTCAACTCATATTTTCAACTTATGTCCCTAAGGTTTTACTTAAATTTCAAGCGGGAATACTCGTTAGATGCAAAATGTAATTCCTCATCCAAGGAGTACACGTGTTGAATACTTTCGATGGACTGTACTACAATAAAAATGAGAAATACATGAAAAAATGTGATTGCAATCACATTTTTCATGTATTTCTCATTTTTCGTTTACCGGAGTCCATCAAAAGTATGCAACACATGTACTCCTTGGATGAGGAATCAAATTTTACATCCAATAAGTGTTTCCTCTCGCAATTTGAGTAAACCCATAGGGAAATAAGTTGAAAATACGAGTTGAAAAAATAGTTTTTTCTTTTTTTTTTTCCCTCTAAAATTTGATGATGTAACCAAATCTTATTTTATTATTTCCACTATTATTTTATAATTTCCTTAGGAGACCCATTTTAGACCTCAAAACTCCCCTAATTCTCATTCTCTTTCAAAGAAGCAAAGAGAACTCTCAATAGTAGTGGAATCCTCTCAATAATGGAATGCAGGATTGCTTTGGAGCAATTTTGCCAGCATATCAATGCACAAACTTATTCTTCTCCTTAGTCTTCCAATGCCTTTTATATACAAAATTTGAACTCCTCTTTCCCTCCCTTAGATCACCAATGAGAAAATGACTTGAGAGAAGGACAATAATATTCCTTTGGGGGTTGCATATCTTGAAATTGGCTTGAAATCAGTTGTCCACGGGCAATACTCATCAAGGAATCTTAGCTCAAATCATGTCGAGTGATATCATACTACTGACTGTTCTTTGGGAGAGTCGCGCGGATAATGAAGGAAAATTCGCTAGTATTGAATTTTTTTCTTTGGAGCACCCACGCGGTTTGATTTTTTAAATTGGACTTTAGAAAACCTTTATTTTTTTATTTTTATTTTCATGATGTTTCCAACTAGAAAAGCTTCACATGTACATGTTGTTGTCTAACTGTGGGTTTCATTTGAACTGTACATATGTGTGTACAATTTTTCCATTTTAATAGTTGCCTCCTGATGTATGAGGTTAGGAGCAAGCATATAACCAAAATACATCACATTTTACTGTTCTGAAAATGAGTCTCATGTGATTTTTGAGAGATAGGAGATTACTGGATATATGATTGGGGAGAGGTCCTTCAATGACAACTCAAAGAAAATCATGCTCTGAAGAAATGATGATAGAAAAGTTTCTATACAAGGTGGGCATGTCCCATGCTCGTTATGATGACTGAGCCTGAAGTATTACAAATATCTAGGAAAGATCCTCTCAAGTCAACTGTGAAATGGATTACATCTTACTAGGTGAAGAAGCTAACTTCTTTCACCCTTCAGAGTGCCTCTGACAAACACGTTGAATTGAGTGCCCCCGTGCATTTGATACACGACACTATTGAAGAGGGTGCATTGGGATGTAGGGGTATTTGACTAAATGAGAGAAGTGTAAAGGTCATAGCATATGCTACTAACCTGACATGAAAAATTATGTTGAGGTTGAATGTCAGGGAGGTTGATGACATTAGTGGGAAAATAATGGTTCCCACTATGCCACCGAAGATTATCCCTATTAGGTGGGAGTAACCAAGGCATGACTTCAATTCTGGAAGATGGGTGTTTTTATCAATAGAATGAAGTGCCAACCACCCAAAAGATGGTTCTGAGAAATCCAAGTGAAATTGGAACAAACATTTGCAATAGGATGAGTCCATAGACATGATAGCGAGATTTTACAACATGTAAGGGACATAAAAAAATTGCTCGAGGTTGGAGTGTTTATGCAAGTGGCGACAGACAAAAAAATTTCACTGAGGTAATGCCCCTAGAATCAGTACGAAATCCAAGGGCAGGTGGTAATTGTCATTCTAATTGTTGTGGTATCATAATAGAAAATGGTGATCAATGGTATATGTATGAGATGGGTAAAAGGTGTGCTCCAACCAAGGGTGACTTAGGATTGTTTCCAGGTAACTGACACACAACTATTGGTGAGAATCATGTTCCTTAAAAAATATTTGTAAAATTTCCAAAATAACTTCAAAGTGGTTTGGAACGTACAAACATGGATACGGGTGCCCTAAGGAAATGGTGGTCTGCGTGACGATGCAGGTGGGTTTTTTGCAGAGGGTGGGGCCCCGATTCATTATTATGAGTGTGGGGTGGATGAGATGGATGGAATGATGCAGATGGTCTATTATAATATGGATGAATGATAGGGAAAATATAGAATGCATTGCTGCATTCAATTCGATCTGATAGTAACAAGAATAGTGCCCTGGAGTGGTGTTGGTAAATAATGACAAAATAAGAGAAGTATGAGGATGAACTTCCAAACATGGAAGAAAATGGCTCCCAAGCCTAGGGGAATGGTCATGGATATTGACAGTGTGAAGGAAACTATGAACTGGGATAATTCATGTGGGTGAGATGCTATCGATAGATGTAGATGTTTACCATGTGCAAGTGGAAGGTGATGGTAAACGTTGTTGATATGGTGGACCCTATGGTTTATTTTAGAGAAATGATGCCAGGATATGTAAATATCTTGAGGAAGCCTATCACGCTAAGTGAAAAATGATACCTTAATTGCCGATTGGCACTGGGGGAGTGGTTTTACTGAGAAGATACAAAGAACCTATAACATCAAAAGCCAATACCCCAAGTGAAAACATCTTTATGTGACAATATGCAAACAAGAGTGCACTTAAAAATATGTATTGAAAAACACAAAAAGGCGCACTTGATGGGTTCTCTGAAATGTCAGACAAGCCAAAAAAATGAGAATGCTAGTGGGCTACAGAATTGAAGCCACCACAATGAAGTAGGTTATGACTTGATTCTAGATCCTGAGGAAGTTAGGGAACCTCCTGGTAGTGGTGGGGGAAGCCAAGGTGGTGTCTCCTCCTGACCACCACTCTAGATGTTACATGGTGTCTTGAGGACATTCTAGTTCTATTATGGAATCTAAAATATATTCACTTGAATGAAAAAGCTTTCCAATAGCGAGAGAGGTTGTGAGAGGTCATGAGGCTAGGAAAATTGGAATTGAGTGGTGTTGGTTAACAAGTAAGAAAATGATTTAGTGGTTGTTATCGTAGAACCCAATGATGTTGACAATGCACAAACTGCATGAGTTTGTATAGTTGTGGGTGGTGCAACCTTCACAATGGGTGAAGCAATCTCGACACCAAAGAACGATGAGAAATGACATGAATCAAGTTTCCTATGGATGAGGATATGAACCATATGGGGTGTTGGGTGTCATCAACACTAGGTGGTGGGAGAATATCTCATATAGTAGCTTGATGGTGTGTATGGAAAGGTTCACGAGAAGGTGTTAGGGTCCTTGGGTGCAAGGAATAGTGCTTTGTGGGAGAATATTGTTCAGGAACTACATGGAGTGGGTGTCGTAAGATGATAAGCTATCTAAATGTTTACAATTTTGGACATGTCGCCGAAAAATGAGAGGTGCTTGTAGAAATGGCACAAGGGTGTGCGCCATGTAATGCAGGTCCTATGCTTATATAATAGATGGTCAATGTAACAACCTCTCTCATTATTCGTGACGATGACTGGTGGATCATGTCAATAGGTGGGGCATGTGGTAAAGGTGTGTGTCACCCATTGAGCTTAGCGTTGGCAGCGGGAGAGGGGTTGAGGTCTCGATGCCAATTTATTACAATGTTTCC
>APFE030951744.1:0-47148 GCA_000404065.3 Pinus taeda | reverse complement strand
TATATAAGGCGTATGTAGTATCATTTTTTATAATTATAATAATATTTTTTTCTCGGAAAATTTGGATGAGACGTGACTCGACTCTTGGTAAGGTATCTTTAGATTTGAACGATTAAAATTATTTAGATCACACATTTTTTCTCCAATGTTATCAAAATATCTTTTACTTTTAAAATACCATGGGCTGTTACCATGGGTTGTTTTAGATCACAGCGTTTTTCTCCAAAATATCTTTTACTTTTAGAATACCATGGGCTATTACCATGGGTTGTTTTTAACCTTTCACACAAGGACTTTTGTATCTTTCTTTTTTCTTTAACTTTTAAAATACCATGGGTTGTTTTTAAAACCTCCGTTAAAATGTTCTCCACGTAAAAAGTAAATGTTCTCCACGTAAAAAGTAAAATGTATTCCTTTCGTTTTTTTTAACTTTTTAAAATACCATAGGCAATTACCATGGGTTGTTTTCAAAACCTCGGTTAATGTTCTCCACGTAAAATGTAAAACTTACCACTGGTTTCCAAAACCACGCGCTTCTCCACGTAAAAAGTCTTAAATATACTTGAAAAGATTCCCGCTTATCTTTATTATGCACTTTTTATCAATAAATGTAAAACCTTTTTTTTTTATATATATTTTTTCACTTTTTTATTGTTTGTTCAGAATATATTATTCCTTCCCTTTTTTTTTATATACCCTTCTTCTTTATTCTTATTATTATTATTATTATTTTAAATAGTAGCAAATGGCCAAAGACCTAAAAAATGGAGAATCTCCCAATATATAGTGAAACGCTTCAATTATAACAGCAACAAGTTTATTCTTTATTATTATTATTTTTTAATTAGTATCAAATGGCCAAAGACCTAAAAAATGGAGAATCTCACAATATATAGCGAAACGCTTCAATTATGACAGCAACAAGGTTGATGATAGGTTGATAGCCAAAGGCATGGTGATCAGCCAAACATGGCTCTGATACCAAATGAAGCAAACAAAGTTCCTTCTATAAATTAATTACTCCAAAAGACTTGGAATATCAAGATATCCATTAAGGATATAAATATTATATTAAATATATGAAGAAGAATAAGAATGATAATGATTTACAATGAGAACAAGAAGCTTGTTTATATATCACGCAAGTGTCTCTTCATGAAGAGTCATGTCCTATTAGACATGCCTCTTCAACCTAATTACTAGCTTAACTTATCTATTATTTATGATTATTATCTTTTACATTATATCTATATTATTTATATATTTTATTCGTTACACATTTGCAAGTGTCATTTTTATGTTTTCTTACTGTCGCAAGTGTCGCTTTTAACTATATTCACTCTTGCATGTGTCGCACCTATGTGCATCACTAGAGGCAACTCTAACGCACTCATCCACATTAGATGTTCATATATATCATAAGAATATGCGCTACATATATTCCCATAGCTTAGCGCACTTTCTGGTCGCATTCGACTCTCATGTTGCAACTTGTATTCTAAGTGTCGTAGTGTGACGTTTAACTATTGCACATAGATAAGTGTCTCTTTGTTGTCATTTCAAGGTGTGATTTTTGATCATGAGTCCTATGCATCCACCTGGCTTGTATTGCTGACATTCATGTGTGCGATCCATGTTTGAGTCTCGTTCAAACGCTTTTCTCTCTTACCCTACTAGTCCCACACTTAGCCATTTTGAAACTCTTCTTGGTCCTTCTATTCAGCGCAAGTTATTGTTGAAGAATGTAACTAGTGTCGGTCTTCATAATTGTATTTGAGTAATGATGTAATGTATTTGTCAAAAGAAAGAAAAAGAAATTTTATTATAAAAAAAATTGGTGTATTAAAGCATGGGTATCATGCTTGGATCAATGTTTTTAGGTCAAAGCCTCCATTGTAGGCTTCTAGGGTTTATGTTGTGTCCTTGTCCATGTCATAATGTAAAAGAACCTTTTTGGGTTTCTTGAGTCAAGAAAGAAATTTAATTTTGTATAAAATAAGTCATTTAGGCCTCCTCCAACAAGTCGGCCTCAACCTAGAGAAGTCAGCCTAATCAAGGGTCAAAATCTACTACATAAAGGCAACAACTCGACCTCATTTGAAGAACATCACCAACAAGTTCAATCTGCGGTTGATGAGGGCGGAAAAACGTAAGAAATTCAAGGAAAAGAAGAGAAGAACAAGGCATTTATCAAGCATAAGAAGTCGGATTTTTCTCTCTTTATCTCACACATGTGAAGTTGTTGGCTTGTTGGAACGGTCGAAGTTGCAGTACTTTAGCTAGGTGGAAATTTTGGAGTTGCTGGGGGCCGAAATTTTGGGTTGTTGCTGGGTCGTATGTTGAAGTTTCAAAGTCTACCAGTTAAAAACCCTCCATGCACTTTACTGATTTATTCCTACCTACTTGTTCCGTTACTTAACAAGTTATTTACAATGTAAATACTAAAAATAAACACTAGTGCATGCTCAACATATTACAGATCATCAACTGAAGGAAACAGATACAAGCACACAAAATGACTGTTATTTTTGGACCAATGTCCCCGGAAAAACTCAATGCAGGAAAACCAATGCAGCTATCTGAGTGTCTGGGTGTCAAATCCGGCTTACCCAACAGAGGATGTCCTTGGTAGTAGTACCTCTCAATCTAAGACAAATGTCTAGGCTGAAACCCCGGACAAACCCTCTAGCAGCTCCTCAGCTCCAATCTGCCCCAGAAACCCCAGCGTCTGCCCTTCTGGACTGCATCAGCCTCTCTCTGCCCAGCACTGGCCCTGTGTCACCCTGAATGGGTTTGCATCAGCCTCAGGAGGCCCTGCATCAGCCTTCTGGCCCTCTGCGTCAGCAACGCTGGCCTCTCTGAAGCACTGCGCAACTCCTGGCTACCTCTGCGTGGCCCTGCGTGAGCCCTGGCTACTACTGCATCACTCTCTCTAGCTCTCGTGCTAATCTCCCAACACTATCTCTGCCTCTGTGTCTCTTTGTACTCACTGCCCCTCAACTGCAACTCCGAACACTTATTCTATCTCACTTAACAAACCCCACTCTAAAGAATAGAATGACTGATCATCTAGTGTGCTCTCCAAGTGACCCTCAAGCCTTCTCTTATACTTTTCTTGTTGACATATCAACGGTCGAGATTAAGTCCCTAATCAATAGCTAAGATTAGATCTGGCTTGATCCATGTCTTTTGGACCATTCTAACACAATTTTATATTAATCCATATTAATATTTTAATTTCCCTAAGTTTAGACTTAGGGCTTCCATTAAAAATATTAATTATTTTAATATTTCTCAAACTGTTTAGAATCTGCCCAAACCCTTTTTGGGTATTGGAGATCTCATGTGCCCCAACCTCTCCACCAAATTTCATGGCTAAAGTACATTCGATGCTACCCCAAAACAACACCCCCTCTTAGCGAGGACTATGCTCTAGCAATACTCCTCATTGAGTATCACCCTAATCATCTGGCATCGGTCCCTGTGCTGATGCTAGGCCTGCTGCCCATCACCCTCTGCACTGTTGCCTATGGCTCTGCCACTACCACTGCTGCATCTGTATGATAACTCCCTCTGCATCCGTGCTACTGCTCATGGCTCTGCCACTGCCACTGTTGCATCTGCACTGCAATTCAGTTACTGAAAAGTAAGTAAAATGTCTCCCAACTCTGACCTCTCTGTTGGGCTAGAGACACTCGTTGATGCTGAAGCTCCCTCTACCACTGCCAAGTGCTCCCTCTCTGACCTTTGTATTGCTGCAACAACTACCTACATCTCACACCGTTGCACACCTCTCTGTGTCATCCTGCACTGGTGCAACACTCTCGTGCCTCTTGCGCTGTTTCAACCTGCTAGCCTTGCGTTGTCCCGGGAATCCTTCATTGTAGCTCTCTCTACCGCTTCATCCGCATCCATCTCTACCCACATCGACCAGTCTTGCTGCTCCTCATCGAGGCTCCCATAGCAAGGTCTAATCCAAGAGACTGGGTACCTCAAGGATCCTACCCCTCATCGCTTGTAGTCTGCTCAACTACAGCTCGATGTCTCCCAAATTCCGCTCAAGTGGTGTGTGCGCACTCATGGCACAGTGATCGTATGTCTCCACTTCCTTCTCTGCCCTTGCTGGCGCTGCCTTAGTCTCAGAAGACTCTCCCTTACTCTTCTTCCTTGGACACTGGGTCGCATAATGACCCAGCTACCATAGTGGAAGCACATGATCTTGGAGAGATCCTTCTTCTTTTGCTTTTCTTGCTTTCCCTAAGATGCTAGGGCAACATCTTCCTCTTCTTCCTTTTCGACTCTAATCCCCTTACTATTGCTTCCCACCTTTGTCTACCATCTGATCTCTTATTGGCGAAGAGCCACCCACATCTCATCCCAAGGTGAAGTGTCTCTCTGCCCAGTATACTCTGGAAAAATACCTCCCAATCTTCTGAGACTGCATTAAGGGCTGTCCTCACCGTCAATTCCTGATCCGGTGTGGCTTCTATGGAAGTCAACTGATCTCAGATCTCATTCAGTCCTCCGAGGACAGTGTCAATCGGTTCTCCCTTCTTCATCTGATATGACCTCATCTGATTTTCTAGTAACATCCATCTCTGCGCAGAAGTATGCTCGTACAATTTCTTTAGGGCCTCCCACATCTCATTTGTCGTTTCCTTCGCGGTAATGTGTGGTACTACATGGTCCTTGACCCCGTCAAGGATGATGCTTTTGGCCCTCGCCATTACCTCCTCATACTTGTTGTTCTCAGTTGGGTCGACTGGGATAGCTATCATCCTCGAGGCGAAGTGCTTGACACAATTTATGTCAAGTACGGATAAGATTCTGGCCTTCCAGACTGCAAAGTTTGACGCTCCATCCAGTTTGTCCTGGTCTTTTACTCTATGTAGTGCCATGATACTCTTCTACTTCCCTCCTGGAAGTTCTCGATGTGACTCCCTCTGAATCTCGATTTCCCTCCTGGAAGTTCTCGATGTGACTCCCTCTGAATATCAATTTCCCTCCTGGAAATCCTTCTGCTGATGTCGAGATGCCCCCTACTCTGATCCTCTATGCAACTGCACCACTAATCCGGATTTCTCGGCTAGAAACCCTCGATAGCAACTCCCTCCTCTTGGCCTTTCCCTATCAAGTACTGTTTTGACTACAATACTTCACGAGCTCCACTCTGCAACGTTCCCATAGCCTCCTAAACCCCAACAACCTGAAGGTGAGATCTCCTAGGCTCTGCGCAATCACGACACCAGCAACCTGGCCTTCTCAACGAACTGCGTCAACCCTCCTAGCTTTTGCGTGGCTCTGCATGAGTCTCCCTTTGCCTCCCTTAGCCTTTCCGCTGCCTCTTCCTGGCTCACCCTTGATGATGCAAGCACTTCATCACCCTTCCCTTGTTGCTGCTCTGCTAGGAACAACTTCTATCACTCGGGGCAGCGGTTTTCTACTACTATTGCTCCGCTTGGCTGATGTACTCAATTCTCCTGTGATCTGCAACCTTGATCTGATACCATGTTGAAGTTCCTAAGTCTTACGTTAACAAGTTATTTACAATGTAAATACTGAAAATAAACACTAGTGCATGCTCAACATATTATAGATCATCAATTGGAGGAAATAGATACAAGCACACAAAAGGACACCGTTATTTTTGGACCAATGTCCCCGGAAAATCCCAATGCGGGAAAACCGGTGCAGCTATATGAGGGTTTTCTTATTAAGCAATTCCAGAGTACAATCTGAGTGCCAAATCCAACTTACCCAACAAAGAATGTCCTTGGCAGTAGTACCTCTCAGTCTGAGACAAATGTCCAGGCTGAAACCTCGGATAAACCCTCCAGCAACTCCTCAGCTCCAATCTGCCCAAGAAACCCCAGTGTCTTCCCTTCTGGACTGTGTCAGCCTCTATCTACCCAACGTTGTCCCTGCGTCACCCTGAATGGGTCTGCGTCAGCCTCACGAGGCCCTATGTCAGCCTTCTAGCCCTCTGTGTCAGCAACGCTGTCCTCTTTGAAGCACTGTGCAACTCCTGGCTGCCTTTGCATGGCCCTGCATGAACCCTGGCTACTGCTGCGTCACTCTCTCTGGCTCCTGCGCTCATCTCCCAACACTATCTCTGCTTCTCTGTACTCACTGCCCCTTAGCTGCAACTCCGATCACTTATTCTATCTCTCTTAGCAAACCCTGCTCTAGAGAACAGAATGACTGGTCATCTGGTGTGCTCTCCAAGTGACCCTCAAGCCTCCTCTTATACTTTTCTCGTTGACATATCAATGGTCGAGATTAAGTCCCTAATCAACAACTAAGACTAGATCTAGCTTGATCCATGTCTTTTGGACCATTCTAACATAGTTTTATATTAATCCACATTAATATTTTAATTTCCCTTTTATATTAATCCACATTAATATTTTAATTTCCCTAAGTTTAGACATAGGGACACCATTAAAAATATAATTATTTTAATATTTCTCAAACTGTTTAGAATCTGCCCAAACCCTTTCTAGGTATTGGAAATCTCATGTGCCCCAACATCTCCACCAAATTTCGTGGCTAGAGCACATCCAATGCTACCCCAAATCAACATTGTAGCTGCTGGACAAGAAGAGACTACTCAAGTTTGTTGAATCATATTGGAACGCTGGCTTGGTGGAGGAGGAAGGTCTTTTGGTCAAGTCTAAGGTCTTGGACTATCTCAATTTGATTAGTGGAAGAATTTGTCTAGGTTTTCTCCTAGAGGGGGGTTTTATCCCTAGCTAAGTGCCTACATCTGGTGTCATTGATCTTCATGATTTGATTTGATGATTGCTTGATGAAAATTTGATAAAAGAACATATAGAAGATAATAAGAATACAATAA
This sequence comes from Pinus taeda, assembly GCA_000404065.3. Lineage (NCBI taxonomy): Eukaryota > Viridiplantae > Streptophyta > Pinopsida > Pinales > Pinaceae > Pinus > Pinus taeda. Next base: position 40,292 of record APFE030951744.1, on the reverse strand, counting down.
TAACACAAGTAATTGTCAACATAAGGAAATATCTCAACCTTTTTTATTTTCTAACATGGAATCTGAGCTAAGGTGAATATGAAAGAAAAAGGGTGCTTAAAGATCTATTGAAGAAAAGGGGATCAAAGGAAGGTCACTAAGGAAAAGGACTATATAAGAAGAGAAGTCGTGTATCAATAAAGAATATGTCAACTACAATCAAAGAAGAATACAAGCTAGAAGGAGCCTCCAATTACAGGGCATGGAAAAAGAGGATAGATCTTTTCCTCGGTAAGCATAAAGTTTTGGATCTTGTTCAAGGAAAAGTCAGGAAACTTACATATGATGCAGGAAATGAGAAGTTCAGAGAAACCGAAATCTTGTCCATGAATCTGATAGTAGATGGAGTAAAGGACAACCTAATCCCATACACATCCAACATAGACTCTGCTCAAAAAATGTACGAAACTCTCTCCAAGTTATTCACCATCAAGAACATTGGTCTGATAGCTATACTCAAGAATGAAATAAGAACAATGAAGACGACTAAAGATGACACTGTCTCATCATATTTTGTAAGGATCTCTAGAATAAGAGATGAACTCCAACCAATAGATGAAGTTGTACTAGAAAAGGAACTCGTAATTGTTGCAATTCTAGGTTTATTAAAATCTTGGAGTGCTTTTGCATCAGGAATTAGCAGTTGGAAAGATACTCCACCCTTTAAACAAATGTGGAATGCATGCAGTCAAGAAAAAACCTACATCTCGTTAGTAAGTGACAAGGAGGATGAAGAAGACAACACTTCAAATGCCTACTCAGCTCATCACAAGAAGAAGGGAACATTCAAGAAGTTCAAAGGACCAAGGAATAAAGTTGACCTATCCAAGTTTGAATGGCACAATTGTCATAAGATGGGTCATTACAAAAGTCATTGTCCTGAAAATCCAAGGAATAAGAGGAGAGAAAGAGAAGATGGAAATATTGTCGATGAAGCTCCACTTAAGAGAAACAAAACTGAAGAATCTAAAATCAAAGATCTATTTGCTAAACACTCTTAGGGAATACTATCCCTCACATATCCTTCTATTTTAAGTTTTGTAATGTTTTCTTCTATGTTTTGATTTCTAGAGTTTGTAGGTCTAATATATCTTGTTAGAAAACTTTGGATTGTTTAAAGTGTAGGTATCCCTCAAAGGACTAGATTATGAGGGAACCTTCACCATTTTACCAAAAGATAAGTATCTTGTTCCTTGTTTCCTCTTTTATGCTGGGTTTCCTCCTCATAGCAAGATTTGTTTGTATTGTATACTAATATCCTTTTCTTTATATTTTCCATGGTAGGAAATCTTGCAAAATACATAGAGGATATGGAGGAAACTTCAAAGGAAAGATTTGAGTCATGAAAGAAGCTCTATTGCCAATAAAGCCCTTCAGAATGATACTCTACAAGGTTTGTTTAAGAACAACCCAAGGTATGTCATAAAATACAAGTTTTGTTACAAGGCTCTCTCCATACAAAAAGGTATGGTCATTCTCCTTTGAAATTTGCTTTACACTACTAACATCATTATGTCTAGGGTTTTGAATCTTAAAGATTCTTGTTAGGGTGATTAATAATTAGATTGAATCTACCCTCGCTATAGTAGCTCTTGTAATTTTGTGAAACCCTAACCTTCAGGGTTCACTATGAAACCGTAGCCTTTCAATGGTAAGGATATGTCAATGTTAATAATAAAACCCTAGTTTACTTAGGGGTTGTTGATAAGTCTAGAACATATGATGAAATCCTATTCTTTTGATGTTTAGGGTTTTGATAATGTTATGGTAAAAACCCTAGTCCTTTAGGGTTTGTTGTTAATGTCTAGGATATGAAATGAAACCCTATATTTTTAGGGTTTGATGAATTAGGGTTTATGAACAAAACCTTGTAATAATTAAAGTAAGATCCTAGGAATGAAACCCTAGGTGTATATTTGTCTATTTGATCGAAACCCTAGCTTGGTCAAAATTATTCAATATATTGATCTTGGGTTTGCCTAGTAGATATTGATGTGAAAAGCTAGTGCATCCTAGATATGTATATGCGAGTATGCTAACTTAATGTTTTAGTTTGTGAAATCTAGGGTTTGTAACAAAACCCTAGTAGAGTGATATTCTAGGACATGATATTATTATTGATATCATTTACCTTTGATGATAAAATGTAGGGTTTGCAACAAGTCTTAGTAGAGTCTGACATGTAATTCTAAAAATCATATTATCAAAACCTTAGATGTATAGTACTATGATTGGATTGTTATTTGATTGAATTGCTGATATCTAAGGCTTTATATCTCGAAGATGGAATCTACGGTTTATGAAAAAACCCTAGCAAGAAGTTGAAGTCTGGTATGTAAAAAGATGTGCCTCTTGTTGATTATGAACCTAACTAGGTTTAGGTATTTGATGTCTAATATTTTGATGCTTCCATTCTAATTACATGATTTTGATATAGTTAACTTCATGCTTTTATATGTTTGAATTTGGTTATACTTGATATTAAAGTTTGCAGGTACATGATCTTCAAGATGTTGAAGATATTTATAATGATGAGCATGATGAAGCTATAAGAATGATGACGATCAATATGACCTTGATTCAATGAGAAAGTACGAAGCCTTGAAAGGTTGAAGTTTCTTTGATGTTATAAAAGAAGAGAGTTGTTGATCTCCCTAAGTTGAGAGGGAACTTGGATGAAAGAAAGGGTACATCTCCCCCATTAAGACAGAGGGCATATTATGACAGTCATAGTAAGTGCCTTGAAAAAAGAATGAAACCAAAGAAAGAATGAAAGTACTTCAGACAAATGTTTACAATTCATGCAATTGCAAGAAAAAGGCTTGAGAAGTATTGAGGCTATATTTGTTGCTATTGAAGAAGTAACAAAAGAAAGCTTCCGACAAAGATGTATCTAGATAAACTTGATAATTATATGAATAGTATCAGAATGACTGAGGGCCCTGAAGGTTTGTGTTTACTTGTATGTATATTTGAAATATTATTACTGATTGGGTTGTGATTGTGCAGGACCTCTCTGTAAAATGATTGAACGTTTGAAGCATGCTTTGAGTGATGGATATATATCTTATTTAGTTGTAAAGGAGGAATGAAGCATCTTGTGGCAACAAGATGCTTCAGAGAACATCTAGCCAACCTATGTGTTGTGTCTAGATCCCGAAGTAGGGAGGGTGGCATTGGCCATGGAGCTCCGACCTTGGATACACACCTAGATCCCTGGGTTGGTGTTAGAGCTTAAAATCCTGATGGTACCTAGAGTGGCTAAATCTTGAGTACACCTTAGTCCCACCTGATTAGAGTACCCTAGTTAGGTATCTACTCTGTAGCACTGTCTGTCTTGTGACTCTTCATAGAGTATATCACTTTGAGATCTTCCATGTACCTCTGTATATATGTAATTATGAATACCTCCCTAGTTAAGAGGGAGTGTTGAAGAATGTAAAAGTGTAGGTTTTCATAATTGTATTTGAGTTATGTGTAATGTATTTGTCAAAAGAAAGAAAAATAAATTTTATTATAAAATAAATTGACTTATTAAAGCATGGGTCTTATGCTTGGGTCAATGTTTTTAGGCCAAAGCCTCCATTGTAGGCTTTTGTGGTTTATGTCAAGTGTACTTGTCCATGTCATAATGTAAAAGACCCTTCTTGGGTTGCTTGAGTCAAGAAAGAAATTTATTTTTGTATAAAATAAATCATTTAGGCCTCCTCTACCAAGTTGGCCTCAGCCTGGACAAGTCAGCCTAATTGAGAGGTAGAATCTACTATATAAATGTAGCTACTCAGCCTCATTTGAACATCACCAACAAGTTTCATTTCTAGTTGATAGGGGCTAAAAAGGGTACAAAATTCAAGGAAAAGGAAAGAAACATTAGCAAAGAAGAAGGATGTCTTTATCAAGCATAAGAAGTCGATTTTTTCTCTCTTTATCTCACATGTGCGTCGTGCGAAGTTGTTGGGTTGTTGGAAGGGCCGAAGTTGCAATACTATAGTTGGGCCGAAATTCTAGAGTTGCTGGGAGCCCAAATTTTGGGTTGTTGTTGGGCTGTAGTTGTTGGACAAGAAGAGACTACTCAAGTTTGCTTAATCATATTGGAAGGTTGACTTCGTCAAGTAGGAAGGAGGAAGGTCTTTTGGTCTATCTCAATTTGATTAGTCAAAGAGTTTGACTGGGTTTTCCCATGTAGAAGGGTTTTATCCACGGATGAGTGCCTACATCTAGTGACATTGATCTTCGTGTTTTAATTTGATGATTGCTTGATGAAAATAAGATAAAAGAAGAATATATAGAAGATAATAAAAATACAAGAATAACACAAACAACTATCAACATAACAAATTTTTTCTACCTTTCTAATTATCTAACTGTTATGAAGGCTTTAACCTATCCCTAGGTGATGAGAACTGCCTATCTATGAGCCTCATTGGTAAAATATCATCTTCCCAGACCTGTGCATTGATCTTTCTCAAGGTTAGCTCCTATGGTTGCACATTGGGCAGCTTCAAGGCATGGTCACTAACCCTTGTTGTTTGTACTAACTCACTACACTGAGCCTTGATCAATTCTGCCTTACATAGCATAAGGAGCACTTCTAGTTGACAGCAAAGACCTCCTTCACCCCCTTGCAAAAACAAACTGCACAATGCAAAGGTCTTCCTTCCTTCACAGTGCAGTGAGAATCCTCTTGACAAAATGACTTGACTCTGCTGCTTGCCTCAACCAACTGCACAATATTCTCTTCTAGTGAGCCTCTCTTTGCGCATTGCGCAGTTATAGTGGATAGGCAGTCTTTGTCTGAGCCACTATAGCCCTCAATTGCGTAAGTATAGGAATCTGCCCCTCAAGCACTGCGCATTCCGCAGTTGCAGTGCCTAGTCCTACTCCTTCACTGACTGGATTCCCCCACCATGCATTCATCTTGTTCTGTTTGGCCTCCTCTACGCATTGCACAGTTCTAGTGCACAATGATACCTTCCTTCAGTCACTATGAAGCTCACCTACACAGTTATTGTCTCCTTCCTTGAGCACTACGCATTGCACAATTCCAACCGGCAAGCTCATCAACCTTGTCTCTTGCACTTGCCCATTGTGTTGGACCCTGAAGAGCCCCTCCTTATAGCGCATAGCGCATTTCCAGTGAATAGTGGGGTCATCCTACAGCGACTGTTGAGATCAATTGCGCAATTCCCAGCAAACCTTTCCTCCTCAACTCTTACATAGGCCCATCACAGTCAACTTCTTCCATCAGCAAAGTAGGGGTAGTATAGATGATTTCCATACTGATCTTGCCTTGTCGTGAGTGAATTTCATTGGCAGGTGTACCACCTCAACATGGCAAGATGGTGCTCAAGGAAGATGTAAAGGAGAAGAAACATAGCACTTGTAGAGAAGAAGCACAAAGAAGAACCATCATGAAGACATGAAGAGATCCTAGACCATGACAAAAAGATGACATTTCATGAAAACTCAAAAGGGTCCAACACTAATCCAAGAACCTTTGGAGGCTTAAGATGAAGCACAAAGCAAATCTATCATCAAGAATGTGAGATATAGCAGCAAGGAGAGCATCTTGGCATTGCCACATCATCATGAAGTTCCATGTCATCATTGCCAAGCTATGGCATGTACAAGTGCCTTCAAAATGTCATATGTGTCAATGGTCCTTGCCATGTGATGTGGAATGTAATTATGTATTTTCAAGAAAATGACAAAATGTAAATGTGTGGAAGTCTAAGAGTCACATGTGGATCAAAGAGTCAATAAAAGTCCAAAGTTCACTTAAGAGTCCACGAATCATGAGGTTAACTCAAGAGTCATAGGGAATATAAAAGGTCATTGGAGAGCTAGCCTTGGCTTGTTTAGCTTGCCACTGGAGAGAAGATCATTCTTTTGAAGAAGCCAGAAGCAACTTAATGTTCAACTATCGGAGCTAGTGTCTCACCATTGTAATTGTGTACCTAGATATTTGACTTAATAATCAGAAGCTTGTTGAGCCAACACATTTTCATGCATCGTAAATATTGTAAGACTATTCTTTAGATGTTTGCAGTATATGTTATGTTCATATGTACTAAAGAAATTGAACTACTTCATTGGCTTTGGTGCTTATCTTGTTGGATGTGTGTTGTATTTGCTTTAATGATAGTTTTGTCTATGTGAACTAATTCTCTAGATAATTAAAGAATCTTTCCTTGCTCTCATGTGCCTCTCTTAGGATAGTACTATTACTTTCCTTTTAGAGACTCACTCTTCTCTCTCGTGAAAGCCTCATTTTACACATTACAATTGGTGTTTCACAATGTCAACTTGTTGATTTCAAAGGTTATGTGCATACTCTCTTATGTTATTCATTGCAGCCAAGGAAAACCTTAAGAGTTATGGTGATTGCATCGATACTCCCGATGGGGCTCCTACTCCAATTAGTGTGAGGTCTAATTGGGACTTCACATCGAGGAGACCTCCTTGGTTGATGGATTTCTATAACTGTCAACAATTGGAGCTAGAAGGAGGGTCAGATGACAAGTTGACCCTGTTGAGTCTATTTTGAATCTCTTATCTTGAATGGCTCATTCCCAAATCATACTCTCTGAATGTTTTTCTAATAGATACAATCTTAAACTTTCAATCCCCATGGAACTTTTTTACAACTTGTCTCAATTAAGGTTTGATGGCAAGGGTGAAATATCCATAGCCGAACATACATCTCATTTTCTCAAGTTTTATGAATCTCATGAAATCAATTGTGAAGATGTTGCTTGTAAATTATTCACCCTCACTCTTGAACGTAGAGTTAAACTATGGTGTCATACCTTACCATCTGCTTCTGTTCATTCATTTGAACATTTTTTCAAAGAGCTTCCTTAAGCCTTTGACAGGTATAATTATCATGATGTTTATAAAATAATTAATCAACTTAGAATGAAGCCCGATGAATCAATAGTGGATTTCGCCAATAGATTCCTTGACCTGTGTTATGAGTTTCCTGAAGAAGATACAGATTGGAATTTTTTAAGGAAAAGTTTTGATCTTTCGTGCAAATCTCTTTGAAACATTGTGAATCTGAATCACTGTGTGATTGTGCTCTCCCAACTTTTGCAAACCATGAGACACATCTAATTTCAGAGGACGAACCTACTATTCCTTTTGTTCCTTGTCCTCCTCCTTTCTCAATACCAATTTGGGAGTCTCCTTGTGATGATGTTGAAGTTGGGAAATCTGAAAATCAAATTGGTGATACATCTCTTCCATCTCTTTCCACTTCCCATAATCCGGATCCAATTGACGAGAACTTGGAATGGTTCCTGAAGCCTAAGGTGAAGACTAATCCCTTGACTTTTCAAGATGATATTAACACTCATAACTTCAACCTTGAACCTAATTTGATTGGAAGTATGATATCTTTAAGGGATACCGGTCATCCTCTATCATCTCTTTCTCATGATCCCTTGTCCCTTGATTCCCTTGGTCAGTGTCTTTCAAATTCTCTTGATTTTCAATTTGCCAATCCAAACAGTAATCAGGTGCAAGGTAGTCACATTTCACAAGTAGAGGAGCAGAAAGGTGAAGATTCTTTTGATCTCGCTTCTCTTTTTCAAAATTTTCTATGTCAAGATGATCTTCCTCCATGCTTGGTTGATTTAGAACTTAATAATCTCGGTAGTCATATCAAATGAAATCAATTCGCCTAATCAATCTAAGGCCTGGGCAACCATCATTCTGATAATGTTGACTCCATTGATGTATATGATGATGAATGCCCAAGTGCACTAATAGATCTTTCGATCTCCCAAGAAGATTTTGATTTGAAAGATTTAGATCTTGCATCTGTTTCGGTCAAAGAAAATTTCCTTATGGAAACTTCCTCTTCAGCGCACTATCCCTTGTGTACCACTTTTTGTAATACATCAACTCATTATGAAGGCATGCCATGCTCTTCAAATCCACGATCCGATGAGAAGAATTTTGAATTAACACAAGGCAATGAGGTTATCCATGATGGAGAAGAAAACAATTAAATCATTGAGCATCCATCCTATTCCTTGCGATCTCCTGTTTGCATGAGGACAACTCTTCAAATTAGGTTGCTTATGAAATTTCTTTGATTTATACATCTCTAGATTTGCAATCAGAAGAATCTTATGACTTGAGTAATCTATTTGTTGAAGTTGACAAATCCGATCAAACCAGTGATGTAGATGGTTACCATTCAGATAGTAGTGATCTTGTCGAAATTGCTGGTAGTAATTGTCCACACATCATGCACGATCAAATTCAATCATCAAAATGTAATTCTACAATCCTTGAAAGTTTCGAGACTTGCCAGGAAGTCGATGCACTTTAACTTTCGCTGATTGTTATGTCAGGTTCTTGCAACTCTAGAGAGATCCCTGAACTAAGTCAGATCTGGATTTTCATGAAAAATTCTTTTCTTTGTATGGTTTAACTGAATGCAAACTCCTCCTTGAAAGGTTTTTGGTATTTTGGATATAGCTTTTCTAATTTTCAAAATTCAGTTTATGATCCGATTGAGGATTATGTTTTACTTGATTCACCTCCATGCAAATCTTTTGTATCAAACTCAAGTTTGGAGTGTATAACTTTCATGGATGCACAGAGCTATGAAGTTGATCATTTTAAAGATTACCTGATCCAGACTTAAACAGGAATGTAACAAATTACAGAGATAACCATATACACAAAGATGCAGCGGAAAGAATACTTCATTTCATTAATGGAAAATACTGAAATATGCTTACAACCAGAATGGAAATAAACCAGCTAGGGCGATGGTAGCTTATCTCTGAGAAGAGATGTGTGGCTACATGCCTCTGAACTGTGTTACATGAGGCTCGAAGGCCTATTTATTGTTGAGAAACAATGGAAAACCCTTCACATTCCAAAACCTAACCCTAGAAGATGAAACGCCAAATTGTGGGCCCCGTTTTGGCTAAATTGGTACATCAATTTCGCGGGGTCGTAAATTTGGCATACGATCTTCGTTTGACGCGTATGATAGCTCGTTAGAAAGATCTATCCAAGAAATACCACTTTGGGAAGGGCAACATCAGTCCATGGACCCATGTTGCCCCCAGTGTTCCCAAAAAACGTCGTCTAGGACCTCAAAACAACTCTGGAAGTTCAGGACCCCAAAAAAACTGCTAAAAAATAGTAAATTGTGCTACAATTACAGAAACTAAAAAACTGAAAGAGACAGTTGTAGTAGTCCAAATGGGATAGGTGGGTGGCCACCAAAATCCACCTGGATCAAAGGGAATACAATAGCATACATGCCATTGTGCACATGCATACGATCCCACCCATTCGGCACACTCACCAAGGGGAAGACAAGAAGAAAGTCCAACTAGAGCTTAACATGTTGACTGTTGATGCGCATGACCGCCAACACACACTGGAAGATTAGCATGAACATTATACATCAGTGTATTGATGGTTCATCCACCCCCAAGAAGACCATGAACATGCTAGCAGATGGGTTGGATGGAGAAGCCATACTAATGCACCCGCATGCAATGGAGGAAAGAGTTCACTTCAGCAAGATGTCACCATGGAGCGCATGCACACCATCACAGATGACCAAGCCTAGCATCAGCTCACTACCTTCACCATCACAATCATGTCAAAGATTTGGTCTCACCAGAGCGGACTGAGTGTCAGTGATGTCTTTCATGGATTTTTCAAACCATTTTTTCTCACATGGGCGCATGTGCATTGTAATTTAATGGCTTGTCAAGTGGAAGTTTAAGTGTCGATAGTTGGATGTAACAGTCATAGAGTAGATGAAGATTCATGAGGGTAGATAAACTATCACAAAGGGGAATGTCAAGGGTCACCCCACCCTTTGCTATAAATAGAACATCATAACCCATTGTAAAGGCTTTTGGTCAGCCAAGCTTCCAATAAGACCATCCTGGACAGAGCTTGGACAATATTGTAACAAGCCTTGGCTTCTCCATTGCGCAGACCTAGTACATCTCTTTAGAGGAGTAGGTGGTTGTGGCTATAATATTATGCTATCGGGACTAGTGGTTGGACATGGATTTATTGTATGAGTGGAACTTACACTTCTTAATATAACAAGAGCCATCATGTTTCATGCATATGTTGTATTGTATTCTATGTTATCTGGCTTACTCTAAATGATGTATGTATTTGTTTGCTTACGCATGCATGTATGGACTATTTTGTATAAGTATGTATGAATCTTTCTGAAATGTGTTGCTGGTTTAACCATCAGTTTGGATTGCTTGCTAACTTGCCTTCCCTGTTGTTATGCATCTTTTCTTGTTTGTTCCCTTCTTAACTGCATGCTATCACGGGTTTCCATGGGGTGCACTCATCTCAACCCCCGTGTGTTAGAACCTCTCATGAACCTTTCCTGGCTCACTGCAACTGTCACACCCTTGCTACCAATAGAGTTATCTTACTTGCCTCTATGCAAAATCGCAGTCACGGAATTACCATATGATCCACTGCTGGGAAATCCCCTTACATGTTGGTGGGTCCAGCATTGTCAACATTTTAGCACTAGAAGGAGGGCTAGATGACAAGCTGAGTCCTCACATTTGTTCTGAATCTCTCCATATCTATCATGACTAGCTATCGAGTTGCTCTTCCAAAGTGCATGTCTTATGGAAACAATTTCATCATCTCGTAAAATCACATAGATAACTTGTCTCATAAAATGTATGATGGTGGATGCCACATAGCCTTGGTTAGACGCGCGATCATCGTTGTAGGCTCATGTGAAAGACATGGATTCTTTGAAGAATACATGAGTAGTACGTTGTTCTTCTACATGCTTTGAGGGCACCCAATGCATAGGTGTGCCACGCTGCTTGAAAAATCTATTCATTCTCTTGCTCATCTGGTCAGAGAGATAGACCATGCTTTCAATCACTTTGACCGCAAAGAACTCAACAAAGAAATTCTGAAATTACGAAAAGAACCTGATGTATCCGTTGAATAGTTTCACATGAAATTTTGTAATCCTTCATACCAATGCCCTGAAGATGATATTGATCGAGAATTTCTCAATGGAAGATTTGAGTATCTTCTTCACATATTTCAACCCCGATCAACACACTTCGAACGTGGAGCTGCCCAATCGTAGGCAGGCATAGTTGTTGTCACAAGTGATTGTTCGCCTTCACCTCATCAAATAGCTCCACCACCATAGAGTCATGTGGGAGATCATGCACACACCTTTGTTGAACTATCATTTCCTCCCAGCAACCCTGTTGGTCGTCACATGGATTCGTTCCTTCAACCTCCATCCTCACGCTCTATTGAGCCTCCGGATTGTATTATCTTGTGTTCGCCCATTCCGCACTGCTCACCTGTTGTGAACGAGGATCAAGTTGTCGAAGGATTTACTATAATGCATCTAACCTATGCCATGATTCATGATTAGTGTGTGAGGGAATCTAAAGAAGAACCTGCGGTGAAGGATGGCTCCCTTCCAACCACGCCTCATCCACGTTATCTTGACATCTCTTGTGATTTGCCACTACTGATTTCCCCTGTGAAAACCCATTTCCAGATATTTCTACTTCCGATCATTCATAGGACACGGCAGATGTGAATATATCATCACATTGCGGAGAGGACACATCTTCCTCCGAAAATCCATCCAATCTGTCATTTCTGAAAACACAGAGGGTGAACATATTTTCTTCTCATCTACCCCTCTGCCTGATTCATCAAATCATGAGGATGCCAATAAACATTTTGAATTTTCTGATCTTGGTTACCCTGATCTCTCTACTTCTTCATCTGATCACGATGTTGGTTTAATCGTTGGTAATTTGTCTAAGACACTGGTCTATAGAGATATATTTGTGAATGAAGTCGAAACCCCACAGATTGTCGAGGCACTTCATCCCAAGCTGATGGTTATGTCAGGCCCTCGCTGTCCTGAGGTTGGTTTCACTTCCTGTCAAGAAATTTTTGAAATACTCAAGGTTCCTCATAACTCTCTCCTTTGCATTGAATATCAACCAAACACCCAAATTTCGCTTCCTCCACTCGAACTACATGATCCCATCGCTCATGCATTGGAGGAATCTTACATAGCAAGAGCACATGCACAAAATAAGTGGTCTAGATTTCTCACATTTTCTTGCATGTCACAATCAAGAGAATACATACACTCAACATTTGCACGTAGTGTAGCACAACAGCATGGCAGCTCCACAGAATGCATGTCATGCGCTTTCACTCATCTTTGTTTTGTGGTCATTTGTTTTTCGTCTTGCTTGTTTGCTCATGCTTTGCTTTCGCTTTTGCTTTTCTTTTTTGTTTGTTTGTTTACATGTTTCATTCATAGGTTAGTTTGGCATCAAACCATGTATGATTCATGAAACAAGCTGGGTAAAGTATGAGAGGACTTTTACAACTATCAACATTTGGTTATCTGTTGTCTACTCTCTTATGTAAGAAATTGCTATCTTCAGTCCATGATACATCAATGGAAAATACATGTTGATCGAAGTGAACCTTGGTGAAAACACAATGCTTGAGCGCTAACTAGTATCACCTACTCTAGTCGGTTGTTTTTGGTTAATCCTTGTCATCTCAGTCAAGTAGAGTAAGGTGAGGAGGAAAACCTTAACAAGCATGTGAGAGGTATACATAAACTACTTCTCTACAAGAACAATCTCTTCTACTCTCAATAATTCGGGATCCATCTTCCACCTATGAAATGAATAAGTGCTATGCACAGTTACAAAGATGAAAAAAGAAATGAAAAAGTGAAAAAAATAAAATAAAATGAACAAGGAAAAAGAACAAAAAGGTTTCCTATGCAGAGATGTGATGCAACTAACTCCGTCGGGGTACTGACTAGGCTTGCTTGTAGCGGAGCCATTCTCGTGTTCCTATGTGACTCCGTCAGGTTACTATCTAGGCCTGTTGGTAGCGGATCAACACCAGAGATGAAACTAAGAGTCTGGAGACTATATTGCTTGTGCACCAATATACTCCTCAACTCCAATCAAGACAATGATGTTGAATTGGCTTGGAATGTGTGTCAATTGACCAAGAGTTCAATAGATGCTACATCTTTCAATCAAGCAAGTGTGGAAACCAAGATGAACTGAGAAGTCAACAATACTTCCGGAGGTGTTAGACTTGCTTTTCATGAACAAGTTCCTTTCAGAGAGTTTGAGCTCTACCAGTGTGTCGCCAAGTGTTGTAACAGCTACAACCACCCTCCTAAATTTTTCCTTAGCTTCATTTTGGAGCCTCCCTACCAACCTTTCACAGCAGCATGTCTTGGTTCTTTAGGTACACAAGATTCAATGTTTTTCTTGTAGAAAGGCAGCTTGTCTATTAGAGCTTGATGCATTTCCCTCACAGATTGTTTGTCTGAACTTGGTCTAGCTGCAGGCTGAGCAGCCCCCTTAAGGAATTGTGCAATTTTGAAGGGCAACCAGCCTTCCCTCTATAAATTATGCAATTCAGTCTGGTAGTCTATGGGGCTCTAGAATTGCGCAATCCTGCCATTCAAGCTTCATCCAAAAAATTGCGCAATTCCTCCGAGCGGGGCTTCTCAGCCTAGGAATCGCACAATCCTAGGTAATAGTCAGCTACTCTGCCTAAAAATTGCACAAATCTCTTGGGAAGGAAGCCCAACTCCCTTTCAGAAATGTGCATTTTCTCCCAGTAGTTGAGGAGCCACTTTCATGTGTAGTTGAGTTGACTGGTTCCCTTCAGGAGTGAGCAAAACCGATTTGCATGCATGGGTTGTTCCTCCCCAGTAGCATGCAAAGGAATCCCTTGTTTCTAGGATCTATTTTTAGTAGTCGAAGGTTACATGAAAGGATCATTTTAGAAACCTCCCACCAAGTGCCTCTTTTCCTAAATTTGTGGCATGCACGTTGCAACCTCGATTTTATCAAAACTCATGGACTGGATGCTGCAAATATCATTCCTAACATCAACCTTGGAGCTCTGACATCCCATATCACATATAGGAGCCATTGGCACATTCATCTTAGCTATTTTAGAGTAATCCTGCTTCCCATGTCTTGTGTTGCATTTTTGGTGCTTTTTGTGTTTCTCTTTGTATGAATGTTGTATGCTTGATTTCAGTGAGCGCTTGTTGTCATTTTGATACTTGCTAGCTTATACTAGCACCATTTTAGTTTTCGTTAACATCTCACTGCTATCGCATGCATGAAACTGTTTTTCATGAATGATCATCGATTTAGCAACTCGCTTCACCCACATGCATGTTTTTCTGTTTTCTGAATCTGTCATTCACCATTTTCATGCACGATCATTCACTTATGCTTACACTTAGTATTTCCATGCATTCGTATTCATGTTCAGTTTCCCATCGGCGAGTCTGGGCAGATTTGGCCCAGACTCTACCTCACAAGGATAGCATTTCGCAATACTGAGAGGAAAGGCTCCGTCTTCCTCTCAGGAAATGTGCATTTCTGCCCAGTCAATATCCTCCAGCGTTGAATTATGCAATTGTGACAGACATTTACTACTGGCCCAAAACATTGCGCAATGTAGTCATTGACCTACAACCATTCCCAACTAGGATTACGCATTACGCAATTCCAACAGTTAACAGCCAGACTGGACTATGCATTGCGTAGTTCCAAAAGTCAGTTAGCCTCCGAGTAGCCCAGACTATGCCTTGCACAGTCTTGGTAGTCAGTCTCCCAACCTCCTGGCGGAAATTACACAACCTTCATGGTCAGTCACACAGGTATGTTGCAAGTCAGTTCTCAAGTTCATTTTGGTTTTCAACTGACAGATTTCTTGCCATTAGTGTTACCATGTCTCAAAGTATCGCAAGTGTTCATCTTACTCTTAGTAATATAGGTACAATTGTTTCTAAGATAGCAGAGTCGAAGAAACCGTTCAAAGCACACTTGGGGATGCAATCGATCAAGTGTCTATGGACTTGCCTACCCACGAAGACATTAAGCTGTTTGTAGACAAGGACATCAAGATATGATGACAACAACATCACAATGAGAAGCATCATGAACAATAGCTGAAGGCATCATAATGGATGCAACAAATGCAAGAGGAAGGTTATTGACAACACAAAGGCGGAACAAATTTGCAAGCTCAATCAAATCCACTTGTGGTCAAAACAACTTTGGAGACTCATGCTATGAGGTGATGACACGACATGAAGATCACATGAAGGAAGAGAATGGAACACAAAAGGAGTTGCATGTGCTCAAGCATCAACTCAAGAAAGAACATGAGATGCACAGGCAAGAGAATGAGCTGTAGCAAGAATAGGTACAATAGTGGGCGCACCATGCACTCATGGATGAAAGTGCGCCCGTACAAGTTAAAGATCCATCTTAGAAGCTAGCACATAGTAGACATGGTGAGTAATGTTGTTAATCACATGAAAGGGAATATAGAAGCATGCATTTCATTGTGCGCATGCATCCGATCCAACCCATTTGGCACACTCACTAAGGCGAAGACAAGAAACAAGTCCACATGGAGTTGAACATATAGATGACAGTTGATGCGCATGACCACCAGCACACACTCGAAGATCAAAACAAACACTATGCATGAGTGTGTTGCCGGTTCGTCCACACCCAAGAATACCATGTGCATGCTAGCAGATGAGTTGGAGGGAGGAGCCATACCAATGCACCTGGATGCAATGGAGGCAAGAGTTCACTTCAATAATATGTCACCATGGAGCACATCAACACCATGACAGATGACCAAGCTTGGCATCAGCTCACCACCTTCACCATTGCAAGCATGTCAAAGAGTTGGTCTCACCACAGTGGACCGAGTGTCAATGATGTCTTGCATGGCTTGCTCAAGCCATTTTGTCTCACATGGGCACATGTGGATTGTAATGTAACATCTTGTCAAGTGGAAGTTCAAGTGTCGATAGTTGGATGTAACAGTCATAGAGTAGATGAAGAGTCATGAGGATAGATGAACTGTCACAAAGGGGAATGTCAAGGGTCACCCCACCCTTTGCTATAAATAGAACCTCATAACTCATTATAAAGGCTTTTGGTCAACTTGGCTTCCGATAAGACTATCTTCGAGAGAGCTTGGACAGTATTGTAACGAGCCTTGGCTTCTCCACTGTGCAGAGCTTGTAAATCTCTTTGGAGGAGTAGGCGGTTGTGGCTATAATTTTCCACTATCGGGACTAGTGGTTGGACATGGTTGTATTGTATGATTGGAACTTACACTTCTTAATATAACAAGAGCCCACATGTTTCATGCATATGTTGTATTGTTTTCTACGCTATCTGGTTTACTCTAAGTGATATATGTATTTGTTTTCTTATGCATGCATGTATGGACTATTCTGTATCAGTATGTATGAATCTTTCTAAAATTTGTTGTTGGTTTAAGTATCACTTGGGATTTCTTACTAACTTTCCTTCCATGTTGTGATGCATCTTCGCTCGTGTGTTCCCTTTTTAACTGCATGCTATCACAAGTTTCCAAGGGGTGCACTCATGTCAACCCCTATGTGTTAGAACCTCTCATGTACCTTCACTAGCTCACTACAGCTGTCACACCCTTGCTACCAATAGAGTTATCTTACTTGCCTTTGTGCGAAATCGCGGTCAAGGCATTACTGTATGACCCACTGCTGGGGCCCCTACACGAAATGGTCTGAGGTCTAATTGGGAATTCTTACCAGGGAGGTCCCCTTACATGTTGGCAGGTCTGGTACCATCAACAGTTTGGCACTAGAAGGATGGCCAGGTGTCAAGATGAGTCGTCACATCTGTTTTGAATCTCTATATATCTTTCATGACTAACTACCGAGTTTCTCTTCCGGAGTGTATGTCTTATGGAAATGATTTTATCATCTCAGAAAAGCTCTCGGATAACTTGTATCATAAAACATATGATGGTGGAGGCCACATAGCCTTTGTTAGGCACGCAGTTGGTGTTGTAGGCTCATGCGAAAGACATGGATTCTTTGAAGAATACATGAGTTGTGTGATGTTCGTCTACACGCTCTAAGGGCATCCAATGCAATAGTGTGCCACACTGCCTGAAAAATATATTCATTCTGTTTCTGATCTGATTGCAGATATAGACCGTGCTTTTAATCACTTCAACCATAAAGCACTCAACAAATAAACTCTGAAATTATGAAAAACACATGATGAATCCGTTGAATAGTTTCACACATGCTTTTGTAATCTTGCATACCGATTCCCTGAAGATGATATTGATTGAGAATTTCTCAATGGAAGATTTGAGTATCTTCTTTACTTATCCAAGCCCCACTCAGCACACTTTGGTGATGGAGCTGCGCAATCACAAGCAGGCACAGTTGCTGTCACAAGTGACTATCCTCCTTCACCTCATCAAATAACTCCAACACCACAGAGTGATGTGGGAGATCATGCACACACTTCTGTTGAATTGTCTTATCCTCCCAATCCAGCGGCTCTTGATATTTGTGCAGATTTGGCTTGAAAGCCTATTGGTTGTCACATGGATTCATTCCCTCAACCTCTGTCCTCACTCTCTATTGATCCTCCGACTTGTACTCTCTTGTGTTGTCCCATTCCGGACTCCTCACCTGTTGTGAACAAGGATCAAGTTGTCGAAGGATTTGGTGTTATGCTGCCAACCTGTGCCATCATTCCTGATGAGTGTGTGTAGGAATCTAAATAAAAACTTGCGGTGAAGGATGACTCCCTTCCAACTACACCTCATCAGATTTATCATGACATCCCTTGTGATTCTTCCACTGCTGATTTCCCCTGTGAAAACCCATTTATGGATGTTTCTACTTCTGATTATTCACAGGGCATGTCAGATGTCAGTCTATCATAACAATGTGGAGAGGACACATCTTCCTTCAGAAATCCATCCAATTTGTCATATGTCATTTCTGAAAACACAAAGGGTGAACATATTTGCTTCTCATCTACCCCTCTGCCCGATTCATCAAATCATGAGGATGTCGACAAACATCCTAAATTTTTTGATCTTGGCTTCCGTGATATGTATACTTCTTCATCTGATCATGATGTTGATTTAATCATTGTCAATCTGTCTAAGACATTGGTCTGCAATGATCTATCTGTTAACAAAGTCGAAACCCCGTAGGAAGTCGAGGAACTTTAGCTCTAGTTGATGGTTATGTCATGCCCTCTCTGTCTTGAGGCTGGTTTCACTTCGGTCATGAAATTTTTGAAACACTCAAGGCTCCTCATCACTCTCTACTTTGCATTGAAGATCAACCAAACACCTAAATTTCACTTCCTCCTCTCGAACTACACGATCCCATCACTCATGCGTTGGAGGAATCTTTCACAGCATGCACACATGCACAACATAAGTGGTTACCTTTCTCAAGTTTTCTTGTATGTCACAATCAAGAGAATGCATACACCCAACATCTTCACATAGTGTAACACAGTACCATAATAGCTCGACAGAATGCATGTCATGTGCTTCAACTCATCTTTGTTATGTGGTCGTTTGTAAGCTCAGAGTGTGCCCGTCTTCATCGTTATATCTTTGATGCTTGGTGGTTTGCACAATTGATTTGCTCGTGAACCAAGCCTTCACCAACATGGGTCAACCAATGTGCCAGTGGCTGCATTGGAAATATCAATTCACGTGATCGGACCCATGCACCTTTAGCTTAGGAGTAGGTGTAGTGTTTCTTGTCAGTTTGTTTACTTGCATGCTTGTTTGCTTACTTCCTTTGTTTGTTTGTTTTTCTTCTTACTTATTTTCTTACTCACTTTTCTTTCACTTTTTCTTCTGCTTCTACTTTTCTTTGTTGTTAGTTTGTTTTCTTGTTTCATTCGTAGGTTAGTTTCGCATGAAACCATTTATGACTCCTGAAACAAGTTGGGTAAAGTATGAGAGGACTTGTAGAACCATCAACATTTGGTTATCTATTGTTCGCTCTTTTATGTAAGAACTCGTTATCCTCGAACTCAACAATACTTCCAGAGGTGTTAGACATGCTTTTCACAAACAAGGTCCATTAAAAGAGATGGAGTTCTACTAGTGTGTCACCAAGTGTTGTAGCAGCTACAACCACCCTCCCAAATTTTTCCTTAGCTTCCTTTTGGAGCCTCCCTACCAACCTTTCACTACAGCATGTCTTGATTCATCAAGTACACAAGATTCAGTGCTTTTCTTGTAGAAAGGTAGCCTATCTATCACAGCTTGATGCATCCTCCTCAGAGTTTGTTTGTCTGGACTTGGTCCAGCTACAAGCTGAGAAGCTCCCTTAAGGAATTGCACAATTATGGAGGGAAACCAACCTTCCATCTAGAAATTGCGCAATTCAGTCTAGCAACCTGCTAGGCTCCATAATTGCGCAATTATACCAGTGAGGCTTCATCCAGAAAATTGCGTAATTCCTCCCAGCATGGCTACTCATACCAGGAATTGTGAAATCCTAGGGAGTAGTCAGTTTATCTACCCAGAAATTGCACAAATCTTTTGGGAAGCCGGCCCAACTCCCTTCCAGAAATGCGCATTTTCTCCTAGCAGTTGAGCAGCCTCTTGCATGTGCAGTTGAGTTGACCGGTTCCCTCCAGGACCAAGAAAAACTGATTTGCATGCATGGGCTGCTCCTGCCTAGGAAGCATGCAAAGGCATCCCTTGTTTCAGGGATCTATTTTTAGCAGTCGAAGGTTGCATACAAGGATCATTTCAGAAACCTCCCACCAAGTGTCGCTTTTCCTATATTTGTGGCATCGGCATTGCAACCTCGATTTTATCAAAACTCATGAACCAGACACTATAGAGATCATTCCTAACATCAATGTTGTAGCACTGACATCCCACATTGCATCTAGGAGTCGTCGACACATTCATCTCAACTGTTTTGGCGTAATCCTGCTTCACATGTCTTGTGTTGCATTTATGGTGCTTTTTGTGTTTTTCTTTGTATGAATGCTATCTACTTGATTTCAGTGAGCATCTATCATTTTGATACATGCTAGCTTGTACTCGCACCATTTCAGTTTTCGGTAAAATCTCACTGCTTTCGAATGCATGAAACTGTTTTTCACGAACGGTCGCCGATTTGGTGACTCGCCTCACCCGCATGCATGTTGTTCTGTTTTCTAAATTTGTCATTCACCATTTGCATGCATGATCATTCACTTATGCTTACACTTAGTATTCCCATGCATTTGCATTCACATTCAATTTCAGTTTCCCCTCGGCGAGTCTGGGCAGCCTTCGCCCAGACTCTGCCTCACCAAGAAAACATTGCGCAATCCTGAGAGGGAAGGCTCTATATTCCTCTCAGGAAATGTGCATTTCTACCTAGTGATTGTCCTCCAGTCTTGCATTATGCAATTCTGAGGGACAGTGACTGTTGGCCCTAAAAATTGCACAATGTAGTCACTTAGCCAGCAACCATTACCAGCTGAGATTGTGCATTGCAATTCCAACAGTCTGCAGCCAAACTAGACTATGTATTGCATAGTTCTAATAGTCATTTAGCCTCCCAATAGCCCAGAATATGCCTTATGTAATATTGGTAGTCATTCTCCCAACCTCCCTGCAGAAAATGCGCAACCTTCGTCATCAGTCACACAGGTATGTTACAAGTCAGTTCTCAAGCTCATTTTGGTTTTCGACTGATGGATTTCTTTCCATGAGTGTTACCATGTCTCCATGTATCGCATGTGTTCATTTCCCTCTCATTAATATAGGTACAATGGTTTCAAGGAGAGAAGAGTCGAAGACACCGTTCAAAGCACACTTGGGGATGCAGTTGATCAAGTGTCTATGGACTTGCCTACCAATGAAGACATCAAGTTGTTCATAGAAAAAGACATCAAGATATGATGACAACAAAATCACAGTGAGTAGAATGATGAACAACAATTGAAGGTAGCATACCAGATGCAATGAATGCAAGAGGAAGGTTGTTGACAACATAGAGGTGGAACAAAGTTGCAAGCTCAGGTACATCCACTTGTGGTGAAAGAAACTTTGGAGACTCGGGTTATGAGGTGACGACACGACATGAAGCTCACGTGAAGGTAGAGAATGAAATAGAGAAGGAGTTGGATGTGCTCAAGCAACAACTCAAGGAAGAACATGAGATGCATAGACAAGAGAATGAGTTGCATCAAGAATAGGTACAGTAGTGGGCGCAGCATGCACTCATAGATGAAACTACACCGGTACAAGTTAAAGATCCATCCCAGTAGCTGGCATGGAGCATACATGGTGAGCAGTGTTGTTGATTGGATGCAAGGGAATAAAGTGCATGCATGTCATTAGTGCACGCATGAGATACCACCCATTCAGCACACTCACTGAGGCAAAGACAAGAAGCAAGTCCAACTGAGCGAAACATGTAGTTGATAGTTGATGCACATGACCACCAGCACACAATGGAAGATCAACACGAACACTATTCATTAGTGTGTTGATGTTTTGTCCACACCCAAGATGACCATGTACATTGTAGCAGACGAGGTTGATGGACGAGCCACACCAATGCATCCGGATGCAACCGAGGTAAGAGTTCGCTTCAACAAGATGTCACCATGGAGCACATGCACACCATCATGGATGACCAAGCTTGGCATCAACTCGCCACCTTCACCATCACAAGCATGTCAATGAGTTGGTGTCACCACAGTGGACCGAGTGTCAGTGATGTCTTTCATGGCTTTCTAAAGCCATTTTGTCTCACATGGGCACATGAGCATTGTAATGTAACATCTTTTCAAGTGGAATTTCAAGTTTCTATAGTTGGATGTAACAACCATAGAGTAGATGAAGAGTCATGAGGGTAGATGAACTGTCACAAAGGGGAATGTCAAGGGTCACCCCACCCTTTGCTATAAATATAACCTCATAACTCATTGTAAAAGCTTTTGGTCAGCCAAGCTTCCGATAAGACTATCTTGGAAAGAGCTTGGATAGTATTGTGATGAGCCTTGGCTTCTCCATTGCACAGAGCTAGTACATCTCTTTGGAATAGCAGGCGGTTGTGGTTGTAACATTTTTCTATCCAAACTATTGGTTGGACATGGATGTATTGTATGACTGGAACTTACACTTCTTAATATAACAAGAGCCAACATGTTTCATGCATATGTTGTATTGTATTCTATGCTATCTCGTTTACTCTAAATGATATATGTATTTGTTTGCTTACACATGCATGTATGTGTTAGAGCCTAGATTTACCTCAGGCTGAAAAGGTAAGCTTCTAGGTCCACATCAAACCACGCTCAGCCTCGTAGCTAGCCCTACGAGGACAGGAGAGGGCTCTCTCCGGGTCAATCTCAGCGAAAGATAATCGATGGGGCTTGATATAATTGATTTAACAACTAACCTTAGGCTAGGTATGAAGTGCAAGGATTTAATTTGAGTTTTTGGGGGTTTTGTGTTGGAAAAAGGGAAGGGCAAATTTGGGTCCGGGGATGAGGCCAAAGTTTTGCAGAGTTTCGGTTGGGGCAAGGTAGGCAGTAGTTTTGATACTTTTTGATTGAATGAATGGATGGATCAAGCTGGTCAGGAGCTAAGGAGGGAAAGAGGGTCTCAAGAGTCCTCCTCAAATAGATGAAAACATTGAAAATTAAACGAAATTTCAAGGCAGAGCACAACAGTCCAATGGATTCTACCTTAATCACTCATTTGTTTAATTTCAGAAGAAAACAGAAGGGAAAATGATACACATAAACATTAGTGAACTTACAATTTACATAGATAAAAACACCATCAAAACACAGAGCCACATGGATCCCAACAAGTGCTGCAAAACCTAATCTTTCCTTTGCCCAAATTGCAGAAATCAAATGTACAATGGAATGCCAAGCAATCCCAAGTGTCCAACCATGAAAATGACTTAGAAATTACATAATATAGACAACCCAAACCCATTCCCTTGCCTCTAGGGGTCGAGCTCATCATTCTAGGAGCTGTTTGAACCAATTCTAAACAAGGAACTGAAATCTAGGCAATCAAACAACTTGCCTCTATATGCTAGGAAACTGATTCATTCATTTAATTTTCACTTTTTAGTGAATGAATCCTCTAGAACAAGTAAAAATGTGCCAATATTACATCATGGTCATCAAATTACATCATGGTAGATCAATAGTTACATCAAAAAGTAAAAATAGTCAAAACTGGGCGAATTTCTGAGCTGAAGAGTGAAAATGAGGCCAAATTTCTCTATGCGTCGCGCCCAAATTCTCTACGCGTCCACCACTTTGGAGCTAATTTGGAGGCACTTCCCAAAGTCCAAATTGAGCTCATGATAGCTCGTTAGAAAGCCCTACCTATATACTTTCCAACACAAGTGGAATTTCTAGATTTTGTGTCCATTTGCCCCTCCAAATATCCAATCGCCCAAGACTGCTTCCTGTGTGTGGAAATAGGGGTAGTGAGGTCATTTTTTGAGTGTTTTTGACCTATTTGAGGACCCAAAACTTGCCAAAATTTCTTGGCCATGAAAAGGAAACCTTACGTTTTCATGAAGAGTCCAGAAATGCAAAGTTTTTTGGATATGGAGCTCTCTAGCAAAAGCGAGCGCCACGTGGCGCGACACATAGGGAGGAAAACCCTATGTTAGACATTTTTGTGCGTAGCGCCTTTTTGCAGAAGACTTTTGGAGGCCTTCCCGGCGTCCCAATTGGGAACAGGATAGCTCGTTGGAAAGGTCTTTGAGTTTAATTTTCAACCCAACTGGATGTTTCAATTGGGAGTTCATTTGCCCTATCAAAAGTCAAATCTCCCAAGACTGGTCAAAATGTGCCAAATGAGGCTGCCTAAGGGCAGATTGTTGTTGAAATCAAATTTTGAAGATCTTCCTAAACTCCAAAGTGAGCTCATAATATCTCATTGGAAATCCATTTGTGTCTAATTATCATTTGGCTCATCAAGAAAGTCATTTGGCCAACCACGCTAGGAGAAAACTTGATTTTCCCAAGGTCACTTCAGAGGTGCATCAATTCTCCCAAGGCAAATGTATTTTTAACATTTCTCTAAAAACATGACACCTGTGTAAAAGGTGAAGGAGGTTTTTCTTCCTTGTCCTATTTTGGACAACAACCTCTCTTAGGTTTTCTAAATTCAACTTTCCTTGCTCAGAAGCATCATTTGAGTAAAACCTACCCCGATGGGTGGAACAGGGGATTTGTTGAAATGAAGCGAAATGAAGGGGATAAGGGGCTTATAACTTCTTGAGAAAAGTTTGGGAAGTAGGGAGGGATGTTAGGAAACAGGGGAAAGTTGAATTGCGAAGATTGAGTGAGGGGAAGAGGTCCAAAAAGGTTAAACACAGGCCCAACCTATAAAATTGCCAAGTTGTAGCAAGAAACTAAGGTTTGTGCAAAAATGAGGAATTTGGGGGATCTCAGTGATGGGAAGTGTTTAATAAAGTACATTAAGGATAGGGGAAGGTGTATGAACATCTGGATACAAGTTTTGCTAATGATTTGACCATCCAAGAGAAATTACCTTCAAAACCCTAGGAGAGGGAAATGGACCTTACCTAGGCGCAACTGAAGCATGAACAAGGTGTAAAATGACCCATTTGGAACTTGACATGATGATGACAACCTTTTGAATGATGGTACACTCAGCTGAATGGTGACATGGACGATCATTTGGACAACTCTAGCAGGAGTAAAAGAAAACCCTAGACCTAATGCTAGTGACCAGGTTTTGCTTGAAGACTCACTGAAATGACAGAATTTGACCTTGACACCTTAAAATCACTTTGTAAGAGCATGTTTGATCACTGGAGGAAGGTTGCAAAGACTGACACTAACAGTATGGACTATTATGTATTAGTATGTATGAATATTTATGAAATGTGTTATTGGTTTAACCATCACTTTGGATTACTTGCTAACTTGCCTTCCATGTTGTGATGCATCTTCAGTCGTTTGTTCCCTTCTTAACTACATGTTATCATAGGTTTCCAAGGGGTGCACTCATATCAACCCTGGTGTGTTAGAACCTATCATGCACCTTCCTTGGCTCACTGGAGCAGTCACACCCTTGCTACTAACAGATTTATCTTACTTGCCTCTGTGTGAAATCGCAGTCAAGTCATTACGTACGACCCACTGCTGGGACTCCTACACCAAACAGTCTGAGGTTTAATTGGAACTTCTTACTGGGGAGATCCCCTTACATGTTGGTGGGTCTAGCACCATCAACAAGGTGCTAAGTCAGGAAACGTTTATTTCCTGTACTTAGGGGAAAGGGGAAGGCTCTTGCAGCTGAGTGCGTAGAGACCTTGGCAAGTTCGTAACTATGTGCATAGGGTAGAAGAGTCTATAATTTGAACTTTGAATCTAAAAGAGGTAGTTATGAGTTGAATTGAATTCATTTGTGCCTTGTTATTTAATTATGCTTAAGTTAATGTATATTCTATATGTAAGTTGCTTTCTATAAATTAATGTGTTCTACTGCACAAATCTATTGCATCTTTAATGTCTATGCATGAAAAGTATAATGAATTGTTTTTGCGAAGATATTGGATAGATCTATTATTTATAACTATTTGGAAAGGGGAGATCTGCATGAATGCAGATCTAGGGTTTCTATTTACTGAGTGAAAGTTGTGAATCTAACTCCTTTATCCCTGATAAGCATAATCGTATACCTTCGTGAAGACCTGGAGGTCAATTGGATATAGTTACAGTAGCGGAGAGTAGGAAGGTATGGATCTACACAAAGGCAGATCTGAGCTATAAATACATATCACACGGTCTCTCAATACAAAAACCTGCTTCTAGTATCCCCCAATACTGCTTCAAATCAGACTGCAACCTACGCGAGGCAAGTTGTTTCTGAAAGGGCCAATAGTTAGGGTTTTGTTGGTTGGCATGAATAACTCTAAACCTAGGTCAGGCCCCCTTAAGCCAAAAATATTCCAAGTTTGTAGACATTATCACCCACCTTCTCTAATACTTCAAAAGGGCCATACTACCAAAACTTGATCTTCATTTAAGCACTCCATATCCATTAGTTTTTTAGATTTGATGAAACTCTATCTTCCACCTTGAATTATTTCTTAATTATATGCTAATCATGTTAAACCTTGTACTTTTTCTATGACTTATTCAAAGTCTTATGTACTTGCAAATATTTTTGTCTAATATTTTGAACAAATTTATGTTTTTTTACTGCATATCCTATTTTTTTCTATCTTTCTTAGCATATGTTCCCTATTTTCAACCATATGTTCTATTTTTATTTGAGTATTGATCAAATTAGCCTTTTTCTCTGACCTATCATTGAATTTGTCAATTTTACTATGCGATTTGGATAATTGGTTTTCATGATCTATCCATGTTATTAATGAATCATGGAAGAGTTTTTTGAAGGTTGAATTAGTGAAGTAAATTTTGGATCTTTCCTTAGAACCATGGGAAAAATTTACCAAGTCATAAGGAAAAATGAATGTCAAGGGTTATAGCTCTATGATATATGTGTAGGGTCCAACAATAGTATTCATCCAAATATCCTAGGGCACTAACTAAGGAGGGTCAACTATTCCCTTATCCAACTACCTCACTGTCATGTACTAGAGAGTGGTCTCTGGTAATGTTATTCTTGGTGGAATATACTAATAAGGTAGTCGAATAACTTATCTAAATATAGCTTTAGGTATTTATAAGGTACTTCCTATATACCTAAAGTTACATGGAAGTGATAGTTCACATAGAGATAATTCCTCATGCGGTACAATTCAAAGAGGTGTCAATATAGGTCACATGGGTTTACAACAAGCCAAAACCATTTTAATTTTTTACCTACTATAGTTTTGGATGCTAAAGGATAAATCATTTTTTTAGTTAAATATTTCAAAACATGTCTCTATTTTTTCTTTTTCCTTTTCTAAATGAGCTTTCTAAGGGAACTTTTTCATTATCTAAAAGCTTCCAAAATGGAAGTTATAGAAAAAAGAAAAATATGGCTCGTTAGAGACAAATATCATTATCACTCACAAACCCTAACTTCCTTAGTCTATATCTTCAAAATTAAAGTGAAACAAAACTTGAATTTCTTACTACATGTACCTCCTTTTCATGGTCTCCTTAAAATTGGACTATGTGCTTCCCAAAAAAAGAAAAAAAAAATATAGTGAAAATTTTCAAATTTATCGATTAGGGAGAAAAACCCTAGGATCGTATGCTCCTACTATCAAAAACTTTGTTCAATGTTCCTTGAAAATGATAAAATAATAATGATTATAATTCAAGTTTAAGGGGAAGCCTCCTTTTACAATTAATCCATTGTTGAAGGCAAGATTTGATGATTTTCTATGACTAAGTCTCCATGGTAAATATATAGGAGAAAAAGGGTATACTTATAATGAAATGGTACAATGGAACATTTTAGCTAGCCTACTAATATAAAAAAAAATAATAATGAATACTTATTATGGTATTAACATAGGGGAGCAAGGGCCTTAACAACCTTACTCCTCCTTGTTGTCCATGTACAACATTGAAGGGTTAAGGAAACAAAAACCAAAAAAATGTTTCAAATAGGAACTTATCTCAAAATGTGTGGATTCTTACACTCTAAGAATGTTGAATATAAATCAAATTTTTATCACAAGTATTTGGATTCTCTTAATTATAACCGCTAAAAAATTGTACCAATGTCTTGTTGACTAATTTTATCTATCCATTTGTCTATAGAATGGAAATTTGTATATTTCTTCAACTTAGTGTCCATATTCTCCCATAGTGTAGTACAAAATGTATTGAAAAAATTTGTATCCCTATCTAGGATGATGCTCCTTGATATCCTAAAGTGCGCCTAGACCTACCCAAGGAAAATATTTTCTACTTCTTGACCTTTGATGATAATTTTACAAGATATGAGAATTCACATCATCTTGAAGCTCTCAAGTACCACAAAATAATAATCATGTCCCTTCTTGGTGGTTGGAATACCAACCACAAAATCCATGGAGATTCTATTCTAGGTTCTAGTGGATACAAGTAAAGGATTGTATAAACCTTGTTTTATTTTTCTATCTTTACCACTATAAAAAAGTATGGATCCTATAATAAGCTAATCTACATCTTTGTACATTATATGTCGATACGCATATCTTTGTAATTTAGCAAATATATTCCATTCACCAAAACATCCTACAATCTTGGAGGTGTGAGCATCTTTGCTGAGTTAGAATCTTTCACCTTTAGGGACATAAATCTTGTCCATCTTATCATTATGGAATCTTTAAGTCTAAAATGGGCCTCCTAAGAAAAATAAGGAAGAGTGATAAAATAAGATTTTTAAGGAAGAGAAATAAAACTATTTTTTAATCATATCTTTTACTTACCTCCTTGAATTTTTACTCAATTGTTAAGTCTAAACATCCATTGGATTTGGAAATTAATTTTTCATCCGAAAAATACCTAATCTATAGACTTTTAAGCAGACCCACTTCAACTAAAAGTTAAAGTACATGAGAAAAAAGGTTTACCCCTAAGGATGACATCATCTTCTTGGATCTCATTGTCCCATTAAAGTTTATTTTTAGTATAAGTTTTAGTATGAGACCTCTTTTTTATGTCAAAATTCCCCTAATGACAAAAACTCAATTTAGAGATGATAGTGAACCTTAATATCACCTTTGTTTAGACGAATTTGGACTTGTAGTTATTGAAACACCTCTTTAAATTCCTACTATTCCATGTATGCCTCTTTGTATGCATCATGGTTAAAAGGATCCATGTGCATAAGAGTTTCAAAATCTATAATATTGGATGTGGATGGGGTTGAAAGAATGTCTACCAACTTATTAGTGTTTCCCTTCTTATATTCCATGACTATATGAAACTACAACAAAAACATCACCACTTGTGGTATCTGGCTTTCTAAAGCTTACTCTGGTGCTACAAATAGTATAATGGCTATAGATTAGTGTGGATAATGGTTTTTTTTCCCATTAAATAGTGATCCCACTTCTTAACAACCTTAAAAAGGGTATATATTTCCTTATTGTATGTAGGGTAGTACAATACTCCACCATAAAACATTTCATAACAATAACATGTTCACTTACCTCCTTGCATCAATATCAGTCCCATAACATGTACACTTGTATCCACCTTTTCTTCAAAATTCTTCTACAAGTGAGGCAATACAATAAATAATGCTTGACTTATCTTCTATTTTAGTTCAATGAATGATTTCAACATATTCAATCCTCTCTAGAAACTATTACCACTATTTTTTTATGGCATTAAGTAGCATTAATAAAATTGAACATGATGGTATTAACTTTCAACTTTTATACCCCAATAACGCCCCTAACTTCACTTGAAAATATTAGGAATTATGCACTTGAGGATGTCCTCCATTTTTCCTGGACCTGTCTTGAGTTCCCCTCCACTAACCGCATACCCCAAATACTCCAATGAATATGTAGTAAATGTACATTTCTTAAGGTTAATCAATAATTAATGCACTTTTAGTCTAGTAGCACTTGCATGAAATGTTGATATGTTCTTCCCAAGAAAACCTATAAACCAATGTATCATCTATGTACACTGTCATAAATGAATAAAAAAAGAGAGGCAATACATCATTTATCAAATGAGTAAATGTAGCGAGTGCATTGCGTAAAAGGAAAGACATTACCATTTGTTCATGTATACCTTTCCTCATCTTGAAGGTAGTCTTCTAGGTGTTATCTTATTTAACATATACCTAGTGATATCATAATTTGAGATCCAACTTGGTGAAGTACTTGGCACGTTGAAACTGATCAAACAAATCATCTATCCCTGGTAGAGCATACTTATTATTTAGAGTGATCATGTTAAGCTTTGTAATTAATAGGTATCCAGCAAGTCCCATCCTTCTTGGGTACTATGATAATAGGGGATCCATAAGGTGAGATGCATGGTATGATTAATCCATTCTCTAGTGGATATTGTAACTATTTCTTCACTTTGTCTACATGTAAGAATGACTATCTATATGGACCACTATTTTCCAATGTGAATCTAGAAAAATATTGTATCTCATGCCCCACTTCCATATTAGGTGGTAACCTTTTATTCTCTTGAAACAATTCTTTGTATGCTTGCAAGAACTTCCACAATTTACTAATTCATCACCTAGCTAATTCTACCTTGAGAAATAAATACAACCTTCTTGCTAGAATTGATCAATTTATTGTCTAGGTCAACACATACTATAGAGATGTATTTACTTTTTTGTGCAATGATCGTGAAATTGTTCCCATACTTGATAAGGAAATAGTAGTTTTCTTTCCTCATGAATTTTGCATCCCTAATATACATATAGTGGCTTCCAAAAATTGTATGACAAAATGCATTTGGTACAACATGTACCTCCACTTCAATATAATCTGCACTTATAACCAAATTGATTTTAAACTATTTAGTGACCTTGATATCTACATGTTTATTTACCCATCCTATTGGATATGGGTTAGGGTTATCATGAACTTCCAATTTAGGCTGCTTGACTAGTTCTTCTACTATGAGGCTTGCCTATGAACTAGGTTTGAATAGCATGTCCTCATTGGACTCTTTTACATGGATACTAATATGAAAAATTTTAATCATTCCCTTCTCTTCCTTATAAATAATTCTATCTAATTCACCTCTTTTGACATTGTACTACATATATTCTAGTAGGTTCTTCTTCTTTTCATTCTTCATAAAGGTATCTTTATTCATCTTTTGATGTATCTTCCAATACTTATCTATAGTGTGACTATTGGTATAATAATAATTACAAATGGATTTTTTTTATCCTTGCATTAATGTTTAGTGTTTGTTAGCTTCTTGTCATTTTCTTTCCACTTCTTCCCCTCATTGGAAGCATCTTGGTGATATTTATATTTAGAACCACTTGGTTTTCCTTTCTTATGCCCTATATTCTCCATGTATTATGTTTGTACATAAGCCTCATGAACTATGTAGAAACCATAGATACTTTAGGGGCATGTATATTTTCTTAGGATATATACCCAACTTAATAAACATTTTATGAACTTGATGGTGTACTTTTTCACACTCTATTATTTCCTTTACCCAAAGTGATGCCAATGGATGCAACAGTCCTTTGCATACCTAATAGGGTAAAACATGACTTGTTTAAGGTTTTAAACATCTCACACTTAGTTACTTGTGGGATATACAAGAAACTAAGTGTCTCCATGAGGCTTTCCCACTAGGTTAATTTCATGGCTTTGTAATTCTACTGAGGCACATTGAATTTTTTCTATTGTTCTATATTATTGACATCAAAATAAGCTTCTAATCATTGAAACTAATTATTTAGCTTAGAATCATCAATATCACCTTGGTAGGATTTTATTTCCACTTTCACATCCATTGTAAACAAACATTATGAGGAAGTTATGACACTAGAACCTTGTTTCTCCTCCTTTGCCTCATTTTTTATATCCTTTGCAAATTCCTTTTTGCCTCCAATTTTTTTTTTTCCATCATTAACCTCCTTGAAAGGTCAATAAATTTTTTGTTATAACCACCACTAGGAGGGACTCATCTACAATGGCCAAGGTTCTTCAACTTCCTTCTTAAGTCAATTTCTAGATTATGGAACTTCCATAATAACCCCAAACAAACTACTATGATACCCATATGCTCTGTAAACTACCATGCATATTCCATTATAATTATTCATCACAATAAATTTAAAAATATTCTAAAGTTTTTAACTACATAATATATTACCTTGGATCTAAAATTTATTATTATTAGCTTAGTACTTAAATTTGTGAAAGCAACTAAAATCGAAAATGAAAGGACAAACAAATGAGCATACCATCCAAAAAATGAATAATAGATGTAACTTGGAAAACCAAATATGGGAGAAACCTAACTAAAAGGTGAGGCTTATCCTTTACTCTCTCTTCCTTCGTTAAAAAATGCAATTACAAATAAAGGGGTCTTCACTATGATGTTTCCTTAGACACTAAAACTGAATGGTTGCTACATAATCTACTACTTCATTTGTAATGCTTCAATAAGTAACTCCTAGATGCCCTAGTGAACTACGTAGTAATAAAAATATAATAGAATGGAACCCCTTCTCTTCCTAGTAGCCTAATATTTAAGATAACCTAATAGACATCTAGGTTAGGTTTAAGATTTTTTGCAGGCCTCAACCCTCAATTAACATTAGGGATTTGAGATACTCCATAATCCTCTTGAAATTCCACTTGTGACTACCTCACATCTATGAGTAATCGAGGTTGACATAGAATCCACTCAATACCACTATGGTCAACAGAGTAAGTCAAATTAAGGGGGTCAGAACTTCTGCATATTAACTTTGATTGAGCCAATTTTCACAAATTTGTAAATATTTGTGTGTAGATAAATTTTAAGGGTTTGGTATCTATGCTTGCAAGTTTTGAACCCAAAAGTATCTTTTGATGCCCCAAAATGGCTCTAAAATATTTCAAGCCCCAAATCACCAAACTAGGACCTAACCCTAAAATGGACCTTGTAATCTAACCCCTCTAAATTTGTTGTCCAAAAAGTACCAATATTGATGAAAAACTATATAGTAATCCATTTTGGATTAAGATAGGTGTAAATTATTTAAGGCGTGTAGTGCTTCCTATCAACAAATGAAAATCATCAAATTCAACAAAATACTCATGGATGAAAATTCAATGTTACATGTTTTGAATTGGGTGGTTGGTCAAATTTCTCTTGAATTGATAGATTAACACCATTCATTTGAAGTCAACAAGGGTGGACATAGAGAAGACTGAAAAATTAAAGATACAAATTAAAATGAAAATTCTTTAGCTCTATATCTAGTTAAATATCATCTCCATTGACGTGTAGTAGGTCTAGAATTCTTTTCCACAATGTTATAAAATATCATAAATGCTAGTCTCTTTATATGACTTTAAATACAACATGTTTCTACCTTTACTATTGAGGCCCACTCCATCCACATTAAGCAGTATCATGGCTCAAGGATCTTTCTTACATTCATCTTGATTTCTATGTTAAGGTTCTTGACATTATGCAAACCATGGTCTTTTGGTGGATGAATATATATTGATTGCATATTTTTAGAAAGGTTATTATATACACAATTTAATGTTAGTAAAGGGAATTGGTTACTATAGTCTAAGATAAATTAATATATTGAGCGTTAGCATGTGTATTGGACTAGAGATGCGAATAACAATGAATTACAAAAAATATCTAGATTGAAGAATGAAGATGAAAATTGGGAGAGTTAGAGGTGAGAGAAATAACAAATGTAAATTATGGATTAAATCATTTTGGAAATATATTCACTACTTGGGGGGGGTTGAATCAGTAGTGATGGCCTTTATACAAATTTTCACCAAGTTAATCTTTTCTTCAATATCTATTATCCATGCACATCCACAACATTAGTTCATCAAAACATTTATGCAACAATAAACTAAAATCATAACAACATAAGAAATCACCATGAGAAATACAAGCATGCACACTAAGAACACAAGTATCTCTGGTGGAAACCCTTTCGGGAGAAAACCACCCTGCTTTTGATGCGCTACTCAATTCTTTTATTAATATGTTGAACAAATTTACATGGATTATCTTATAACCATAAGTCGTAAGACTTGGCCTCTACTACAGTATACTGGCATCTACCATTTCAGAAATTTATTCCTCTTGCAGATCTACAGACCACCATCCGCTGGAAGCTCTAACAAAAAATGATCCTTGCCCCACTCCAATGGCAATATCCAACTCCTATTGGATAGAGAAATATCTTCCTACTATGAACTGCCAAATTATTGTCTCTTCTGAAGCCTCAACGTGCCTTCGCTTCCTCCATGCAAACCACATTTCACAATATTTCACACTAGGTTCATTTTCTAAACATGAGCAACCCAACAGCTCTAACATTTAGCTCATAAATATGAATCACCAATCTCTACCCAACCACTTCTCTCAAACAAATGTTGCATACTTGGCTCACTCACAGTAATTTCACACAAGAAAACTCACTTACTCTCTAAGCAACCAACCTCGATATACATACCCACAATACATTAGATGTAAGTAATCCACATGTAATCTAAAATATACAACATAAGCATGAAATGATACTATAGTTATGTAAAATATCTCAGTGCACTTGCATACACAAATAAAACAATCATAACAATGGAGCTATGTTGTCATAATCTCCTCCTCCATCAAGCTCTCAATATCTGCAATAGAAACATGATTTTAACTCAATCATTAGCCTCTGAATATATCTTGTAATAGTAACTCAATCTATAGGCTTCATCTCTGCAATATGTGTAACAATTCACTCACAAATGATAAAGGTGCTCCTCTATTTAAGCAAGTTTTGCATCTTCTCCACTACTTGGTCCATTAAAGGCATTCAAACTTTTAACCACATGAAGACATGTTGATTAAGTTAATGTGAACCTTTAATGAAACTTCTCGAACAAGAAATAACATAAAAACCAAATAATACATAAGAGGAGTGCGAGAAATGTGGATAAAACTCATCTACATGCCCAGTCGCTCCCATGATACACTGTGCAAGCGTCGATGTCCTTAGTCGCTCTCATGACACACTGTGCTAGTGTCCATAGGCCTCCAGTCTCTCCCAGAAGCCTCTTTGCTTGTGTCCAAGGCAAAGAAACTTCCTTTTCTCTCAATCTATATGGAAATTTGAAAAACTGCTCATATAGATCCTAATTTGGTCCACTTTGCACAAACCACATGACTCAAAATTTTTAGATTCATCTTCATGTGCCCAAAAAAACCAATCCAAAAATGTCACTTCTATCCAAACACCATATTAAACAACTGGGCCATAAAAATTCTCTACAACATCCCTACCATTAGCACGCAACTCCAATACCTATCAAACATCCTCCTAGACCCGCAAAAACATCTGAAGCACCCACAAACACATAGTAGATCCCCTCCAAGCCAAAAACATAACATCATCAACAAGTAGACACAATCTGGGAACATGGAGACCAAGGAGATTAGGAGACCTGATCATCAAGGCTCCTCAACTCTAAACTCTGTAGCAGCCATCAACCTCAGTATGCAACAATATTATCATGAAGACCATCTAATGGGAAGACCTCCAAGTTAGTGAAACACACCATCGTGCATCCTCCAAGCTATTCCAAGCTAGTAAACAAGCCATGGACCATCTCCAAGCTAGTACAAGCAAGTAGACATGCTAAGGACCAAATACACACCATCTATACACAAACCAACACACCTGCACCCCAAGAAACCATGTTGACATCAATGACAATCAACCACACATCTGCAACCCTGCAACATACATCAATGCCAAAAATTTCCCTCTTTGGCATTGATGTCAAGCCGCCAGCTAAAACAATCATCTGATCACCATCCTCACATTTTGCCCCTTTGACAATGATGGCAAAGGGAAAAACATGTCAAAGATGAATGCTGTAAAATCCTCTATATGCAATGGGATCCAACAACAAAACATATACTCCACTTAAAACATATGAAAGTGACAAACAATGGAGTTCAAGTTAGGCATACAACAACACTCCCTCTGGACACTAGCTATGCCCAATCATCAACATACTAGTAGCAAGATCAATCAAATCTCGCTCAACAGTAGGAAACACTGAAACACATGCTCCCCCCCTGAAGAAACAATGACATAATCCATATCATAGAAAAAACAGCAGATCATATCACCAACAAATAGTAGAAGCAACATAATGTGAACTACTAGCAATAACAACATTGATAAACTCCAAAGCAACAATAGAAAATATCCATCAACTATGAAGCAACAACATCAAATACATCATCTCCACAACATATTCTCCAGCAACACTCTCTCCATCAACATCACTAGTAGCAGAAAACATACACATATAAGTAGTAATGTAGCATCTCTTTGAGGTAGATACGGTAGAAACAACTACATGATGATAGGTCACAATAGTGGGACAAAACACACTCCACTAAAGCATCTCCATCGTTGAATGTAAACTGATACATAAGGCTATCATTTCCTCCTTTCGATATGCAAGAGGCTAATCCACAAGAACCAATACTATGGCTCAGTGATATGCAACAAAGTACATAGCCTCAAAGGCTTATTACATGACTACAAGAATGATAATACATGCTTATACAATGAAAACAATGAGCCCATATATGGTTGAACATGACTCACATGACTCTCTCTTAATGTATGCATGACTTTAGAAAGCGTCTCCATGGTAAGCATGAGAGTGTACAAGAATAATACACAAAAAGTATGGTTGTATTGTTATCACCCCAAGAAACTCACCTAGGTTGTATGTCAGTGATGCTCGGGAACATTACAAATTCAACAAGATGTTGGATAAAATGATGGATGAATAAAAGAAATGTTGCATATTAAAGCCAGATAACCACTCCTACTATGACTAACCCCAGACATGGGTGAACACCCCCAAACTACAAGGCTTTCAACCACCAATTACTCACAGCTTAAGGTAAAGGTGATAATGAAGAAGACTGATTACACTAGCAGATGCACAGGACCCTGTGATGGCCGGCTGCAACCAATTAGGAGGTTTGTAAATTTGTTATCTAGAACAAAGATAGGATGATAGCTCTCCATGTACTAAAACAACCAAAACCTGTGAGCAAATTTCAATGAAATAACTAAATTCTAACACAGAGGTGGGATGACAACCCCTCTACTGCTAAAAATCAATAGCACATGGAATAATGCATGACAGGCATAGCCTGGAACATAGAAGAAGTGAAAAGTGAGCAAATGATAGCAAAAGAAGCTTGTATTAGTTGGAAATGAAGACCAGACGTTGCAGGTGTCATAGTATTTACAGTCTCCAGAAGTTGAAACTTACAACATACTAGCACTCATATAACACTCATCAACTGATTACATCATGTCTCTGGGTATATATAGAATATGTTTACAAAATATCTCTGCTAGGTTATGCATGGAGGTGTCTTAATGGATCACCAACCACATTTACAATTAGATATGGGTCTTTTGATTCATTCTAACTGTTTTAAATGAACAAAATGGCTCTTTTTATACGTCAGTGTCCTTTCTGAATAGTTGAAATATTATCTTCATAATTTTCAATAACTATTGTTGTCATTGAACTGCTCGAGGAGCCTTCTCTTTGTCCTTGGCCATTCTGTTTCTTAACTTGTGGTAGCTAATGATTAAATGCAAGTAGCTGGATCATAACTTGCTTCTTCCCGCGCCCAAAAAATTGGCCAAAAACACAACAATTCGAATTTAAAATGGATGAAGGGCCGAGGAGAAACACTGGCCATCGTATGAATTGCATGGACGATCAAGATATGTTGGCAGAAGGCAATGACAAGGCATAAAGGCGCAATTTGAATATGGGCCACTAGATTGGAGAAATAGACGGCGAAGATCATGCTAGAACGGACTATCGGAAGGCAGATGAACAGGGTGGATAAGCGCCGCTAGATCATGGGATGAGGAAATCAGACAGTGATCACACGTCAGAAGAGAGCGATGGTTAATGGGCAGGGAACCGGTACAGTGGCAGGAAATGGTTTTCCTGCACTGCTTTTGTGTTGCGGTGGTTTTCGTATAGGTGAGCGCGATGCAATGGAATTAAGGCACGTGGCCTGTTATCACTCAGGTTGTCGCTTGGCTCCTTAAGGGATACGACCGAGGTAACCACAGACCAAGCTTTGGACTGCCGGTCCTAGCCTACCAGCAGTCAGAGAGGGCTCTCTCTTTGGGATTTAGCTTTGTTTAGGAAATAATTTCAGGCTAGTTATTATGCACATGGTTTTTTGTTTGAGTTTGGTGGGTTGGTGAATTCCTTTAGAACTGAAGTATAGATTTAGATGACAGTTTGTTCCATTGGGCAATGGAGTTGAGATATTTGTGCTCTTGAAAGTGGATCTATGGAGACAAAGTGTTGCTACAGAGCAAGTTAGGCATGTGTGAGACAATATATCAAATTTGTTGGTGAAAGTAGGAATTTAGTGAGCGAAAGGCAGTTAAGAATCTTTCACTATGCTAATGAAGAAACATGAAAGTAACGCTTAAGAGCAGTTAAAAATTATTAAACATTATTCACCATGTTAGGATAAGTTTTAGACATGAGCAATTAAGAATTCATATCTATGGCTAATCCAGCAGAAAACATATTTAGAAATAGAGATTGAGCATAGGGTGTTTGGAACAAATCCTAGGCTATTCTTTTTCTCTATTTACTAAGATTATGAAAACACAAACGTTATGGAACAAACAGGAAACACATACACAGTTAAGAGAAACTTATTGATTCAGAAACTGACACAGGAATTCTGCAACAACAAAGAGCTTTACATATCCATCTTAAGACAGCGTTGGAACCAACAATCTCCATCAGCAATTTTATTATCAAAAAGTTCTTCAGTATACCACAGAGCTCTTCAGGAAGAATTGTATTACAACCGACCCTCAATGCGTTATCTGAGGGGATATATATACAAAAATAGGGTATAAAATATCTTAGTGGAGAGTTATGGTGCAATAAATTGCACCACTAACTCTCTTACAAAAAGTAAATGACAACATAAATATAACTTTAAATGCTGAGGTAGCCGACATTCCTTTGTCAGACAGATTTGACTTTTGGCTGTGGAAAGTAGGCGGTAGCAGTGCTTTAAATGCTACTTTAATTTTAGCCTACTATTTGGGTGGATTGCTGAGTCATCTGTATGCTGCTTGTTGTACCTGTATGCTGACTTGCCTGCTGACCTGTATGCTGACTTTATATGCTGATCTTTCTCCAAAAAGGCAAAAAGCAAAGTGGAATTATCTAGGCAAAATTTCCAACATTGCTTGCCACCAATCAGCTGGGGGTAGCTGATGTCTTCTCATTTTAACCACTATCTCATATGACTCTGTGTGTCTATAAAAATTAAGAGGTACCTCAAATAGATGATTAATTTCATGCTCTATAAAGAATAGATTCTCCAGCTTGTCATAGAGGGCTTGCCCAGAGGGAGGCCCTGCTTCTTCTGTGGAGCTGATGGATGCTGTGATCTGGTTTTCAACATAATTGTTGATCCTTGTCATATACTGACTATATGACAGCAGCTGTCCTGTACCAGTCACTAAGCTTGGCAGTCCTTTATCCTGTAAAATAGCCATTTTAGATCTGAATTCATCTATTTCAACCTTCATTTCCTGACATTTCCTCTCCAGTGTCTGAGTGAAATTCCTCAATGTCAGTACCTTCTTGGCTGTGAGGATTGTATATGTTCTGCTAGCTATTTGTAGAGTAGCCAATTCTTCCCTAGTGCGGTTATTGAGAAAGTGAATCATTTTGGTGGCCTGCTCAGGCATTAT
This sequence comes from Pinus taeda, assembly GCA_000404065.3. Lineage (NCBI taxonomy): Eukaryota > Viridiplantae > Streptophyta > Pinopsida > Pinales > Pinaceae > Pinus > Pinus taeda. The sequence continues at coordinate 869 of APFE030951744.1, read as the reverse complement.
TCCCAGGGCTATCTTGGCTCTCTGAATCTCTACATGAGCTATTTCTATCAGCTCCACCTGTTCAAAAATTGCTTGAATGGACCTCCATTGGTCCTGCATAGATTGGCCAATCTTGGCCCAAATAATCTTTTTTATTTCTGCTAGAGTCTTACCTAGCATCAACTCTTTCTCTAAATTTTTTACTTTGGCCTCCAAGGCCTTTATTTCTCTTTGTTTTTCTGCCACAGTCATCTTTGATTTGTCATAACTGGCCTCCAGCTTGGCTAGTTTTTCCTTGGCAATATTTATTTCTGTGACTTGATTTTCCATCTCTTTAACAACCTTCATTAATTCCTCCATGCCCAAGCTAGATTCTGCTACTGTTGTGGCTTCTACTGTTGCTCCAGTTGCTGATGTAGCTGTGGTAGGTGTTGGAGCAGTAGGAGGGGCTGCTGTTACTTGTGCTGGAGGGGCAGGTTGAAGGTTTGTTGAAGTTTGAGGGGGCTGGGAGGCAGACTCCCCTTGCTTGTCCTGTATAGCTTTTTCTAACTCTGCCTCCATTTGCAGTATCCTTTGGTTCATGACTAGGAGCAGCACCATAGCATTGTCCACCTGTTTTTCTTGTGCAAGCTCTGCTGTGTCAGGATGGATGGTAGGAGGCAATTTTGCCTGTTTCCTCAATGCAGCTATATCATCCTCCTTTTTCTTCATAAGGGCTCTAACACCCTTTGGATCTTGGGTCATGCCCCAAATCAATAATTATATACTCCAAAGTCTTTATTTTGTTATATTTGGCAGAGGAGGACAACCTTTCCAAATCAAACTGTCTGTTTGTGTTCTTCAGGGATTCCTTTAGCTGATGGGCCAGCATTGTCCTGTCAGCAAGTGTT